>VXBO01012646.1:8741-69960 GCA_013400135.1 Rhinoptilus africanus
AATTATCAGCAGTCTCACAGACAAACAATTAGTCACAGTCAAACTTGAACAGGTTTAAAGACTGAGTTAATCTTTGAATAAATACTCGAAAAATAATATCTGCATGTGACTCTTCTCTGAAGAATCCAAATCTGAGATTTTAATTAACATCTATTTTATCTCTCCTTGAAACTTCAAAATTTAAAACAATGATTTCTTTCAGTATTTTGCATGTCTGGATTGACACAGCCTATTTACGTGGAATGAGTAGAGACATTTCTAAAGTATAAGATGCGGTGAAACAGTGTCTTCTCTTGAAGCCTAGTCCAATTCTTGGCTGTCTTATTCATCAGTGACAACAATCCTCACCCAAATAGAATGTTTTTTGAAAGTTAAATGTAGTGGAAATATTTTAATTTCCACTGCTGAACTTCTGATAACACTTATCTCTTAAGGGACTAGTTTAGGTATAAAATAAGCAAATATTTTCTGATGGAGATAATTCCATTTGGTTTTTGAATTTTACTGAATTTAGCACAGGGAAAAAAACCAAACAAACCAACACATTAAAATTTGTATGTCTAGAAAGTATCTGGATAACCCTAGCATTTTACATAAATATAAACAGGTTCTTGGAAACAGTTCAGGATATAGCCAAAAGATTGCATGTGTGTTAGGGCTACATGATATGCTGGATCACTGTTACATGTTTTGCTTCCGCAGTACTCTTAAGTTTGTAGCCACTTAAGTAATTCAGGAAGTAAAGTATGTTCTGCTGTTATATGTCATTATTAATCAGATTATACATCTGGACTTTTGATATACCCATTTTAATTTATCAATTTGGATAGGTTGGTGGGAAGATGCATCAGTATTTCAGTGTGATATCAGAATGATGTCTTTTGTTGTGTTTGTGTGTGGTGGCTTTACAGGGGTAAATCTTTTTGCATCTTTTCTGAAATATTCGATTTAACACTGCACCAACCTCTCTTGGTGTAATTTTACATTTTGATGCATATGAGACAATCTCAGTGACAGAGTTTGCATAAACTATGCTTTAAGTGTGTGAGATGGAAATTGAAGTGAGTTTTTGCTGATGCCCTCAATGGCTTTCTAGCTTGGCTATTCGTGAAAAGTTGAAATTAAAGCTAGATACGCACCCACCAGTACATGAGAAGAATTACATATTACAAACTTAAAGGTTTTTTCCTGAGCGTGTTAATCAGCTCTACATACCTTCCAATTACGTTTATCATCTCTGTTAAAGAATTCTCCTATATTTATGTATTTTTAATTTTGGAGCTGATGCAATATTTAGAATACAATTATGTTTTGGTTTGCTATGCTCTTCTTGCCAATTTCTTGTGTTCTGAAGTCTCTCACTGATTGCTTCTCATTTTTCATTAGTGATGGCCCCTTCAGACAGGCAGACTCCGAGCTAATTAGCAAAGCTTTGTTCATGAATGCCTGTTTCCTCCAAAAACTCTGCAGGAAGGAAATTCATGAACAATAGTACACAATCTGCAGTTTCAGAGGCTATAATGTTAACAGTAATGTGCTGCAAGGTTTAAACTGAAATCCACCACTTTAAAAATTATTAATTCATGCTCAGTGATTGGGAAGTTTATAGACCAAAGGATATCCGAATAGGATGGTACTCTGCTGCAGCTTTATGAGAATCAAAAATCTGGCATGCAAGAATAGTGTCAGTGTCTAAACCACCTTTAGAAATTCCTCTGAAATGTTGTGGTTAGGCCCTCAAACTGGGCTATTTTTAGTCATCATTTGGCAAGCTCCAAGCCTTTTTTGTTTTCTTTCGTCCTGCATTGTTCATCTTTTGATTCTGATTGTGCCTAATTGCTGCTTAAACAAATTGTCCCTGATAGTGGTGAAAGGCTGCACTCTCTCTTTTGTCAAGGTTGAAAGTGGCAAAGTGAAGATCCTCGCCAAGGAGCGAGATGAGGGATAGATCTACATATGGCAAGAGGGAGGAGTTGGGCTTTCTGAGATGATAGAGCAATAAAATCTAGTACCTCTGGGATGTAAGAAACTCTCTGACATGAAGAGCTAGTTTTCAACATGATGATTGCTTATTGCGTATGATCCAGAGTTCATGCTGCTGCATTAAGATAGAATCTCTTTTTCTTACTGGATAATTTTTAAGTTTTTCATATTAAATGGTCAATAAACTGCTTTAATTACTATTGTCCATCTGCAGAGGGAAGCGTTGACAGCACCACTGAAGGCTTGCAATATCCTTCTGGCAGATATTGCTTAGTGGATCTCCTAAATTAAGGCATGTCCCTTGGGTCTGCTCATGCTATTACCATGGAAGGGAATGCATGAAATATAATGTGAATCTAGTCAAAGTAGTTCTGTACATGTCATTCTTAATGACAACATGCAGATTTCTCTGTGTATGTGTGTGTGTAAATCAAATCTTCCCTGGAGTTACCCAGGTGAGGGTTTTTGAGGGGGGTCTAGACATATTACCTGCTATACAGTAGATGAAGAATAAGTGTTCCTGCTGCTTCAAAGCAAGACAACCAGAATATTGATTAAGAGCTGGCTTCTGAAAAGATGTATGTTAATCCTTTTGAAGTGAATGTTTATTCAAGGAAGTTTCTGCAGAGATTGCCCATAAATTTGATGTTGCTTTCAGCGATGGGTAGAATACATATTTCTGTGAAAGGAAGTGTAACGTATGGGTTCCATTAAAATATGGGTGTATATTTTGTTAGCTTGTCGTGTCATAGCTTAAACTTCTCATGACTAGGCAATGCAATGTGCTTTACACTTGGAAATACTTCCTAACATAGATTGAAATTTGGATGTGTGATGGCTTTGATTTAAATCAATATATGGAATGACAGTTACTAAAACGCAGATAAAAACTAGTACAAAGAATTAATAAGGGACACTGATAATAGAACGTCCATCACTTAATATTTTATGTGGGTTCATAAAACATCTTTCAGATTTTGAATCAACAGCTGGCAAAAAATTCGATAGTAATGAGCTCATTTGTATGTAAATGAATGTCATTCTATTCTAGGCTACCCATGCTTTATGGTATCCTGCTAGATATCACTAAGTATGGTCATGAAAATAGGCCTTTTCAGGAAACCCTTCAAAAAAGTCAATTTAAATGCAAAGTCTTTGCCCGGCTTTTAAGTTTTCAAAAGTTGTTCATAAAGTTCTATCAGTTTGAAAGTTCTGTATACTTCTATTTAAAATAATAGTTCAGTGCCTTTTCAGGAGCTGAATGTCATAAAAATTAGGAGCTCTAGAACAATTCTGGCAATATCAGAGGGAAATTTCTTTGCATGTTCCAACTCACTGTTCAAAGCTATGGTATACCTGTGCATCCAGAGACGTGAAGTTAATGTGCAAAATGATCCACGATTTTTGGATGCCTTTATATAACTTAGACTCGATATTCACTAAAGATCCATATTTTCTGTAAAATATATAGATTTAAAAGTAAAAAGACTGAATTTATAATTTTAACTCACTTGCCACAGTGAGTTTTCCATAGGAGTTATGGTGCAGAAGCATGCCATGTGCCTTATGTACAATGAACAGCTTGAGTTTTGAATTTAATAGTTTCAATGAAACATCTATGAGTAAGTCAAAGACCAAGATAGTTTTTGCCTTCTTTGGGAATTGTAGGTTCTGTTATGCTCATATTTGGACAACAGTTGTGAGCACTTACAGAAATAGACTAGTGGAATTTAAAAAACAAAACAAACAACCAAAACCTCAGAAATCTTCCATAAAGCAGAAATGAATCAAGTGGTGAGTGTGTATTTTAAATCTTTATAGTAAATACAAGCTAGTAATCTCTATTAGCTTTGCTTCTCTTCTAAAGGATGGTTGTAAAAATGGACCACTTTTAAATTGGCATGAAGAGCTGATGGATCTACAGCTCAGGCTTTATGAGCTAAAAAAGTATTTTAAGGAAATGAAAGAGTTTGAAATGAAAAGGGTTTGAAATGAAAATACTTGGTTTGTGATATCTACTGTTATATACAGTATAATAGTCTTTCAATATTAGTCCTTACTGGAAGAGTAAATTTTCAACTGTTTGGAACAATTTTAACATTAATAAAGCTTCAATTCAGTTAAACCCTAAAGGAAAGGATCAGCTTTTATCAGGAACACAAATTTACCCATACTCACTAAATTATTTCACTATTTCTTGCTTCTAATAATACGTGTTTAAGTGTTGTTGAATTAGTGACTAAGTGCACATATATCGGAGATTAGAAGCGGGCATTAACATGAAAACCAGAAAGAAATGTTTTGATTGATAGCTCAGAAGGAAATGCCAAGGATAAATATAAATACTGTTGATTGCAATTGATGTGGGCAAGTGGTAATCAGTTGCTAATCTAAACAAACAAGACTCCAGCAGATATTTCAACTCTTCACCTTTCCACTTGTCTTTGAGTTGCCTTTCCCAATCCCATTTACAAAAAAAATTTCTACTTGTAACATTGCTAGTACATTTCTTACGCTGTGGGATAGTTAATGAAAAATACCTTTTTTAAAGGAAAAAATAATATGGATTAAGAGAATGATAATGATTTGGGGAGAGAGGTGTCCTCTGTTGACTTTAGAGAATACTAGGGTAGTTGGGGTTTTTTTTCTGAAAGCTAAAGTACACTGGCTTATTTCTTATAGTATATTCTTATAATACTACTATATTATATTTGTAATATGTACATGTGGGAATTCTATGTGAATTGTGATGGTCTATAGGGTGGTAGGAAACATGAAGAGGGATGCGCTTTGTTTCTGTTCCATTATTTATCTTGCCAAAGAAAGGTTTTGCTGAGATAGCATTTTGCATTCATTAATGTGGTAAGAATTATCTGGGTGAAACCAATTCTGACAGCAGTCTACCACGGGCAAGGTTCGTGTAAGCAGTCTTAACCTTCAGGCTTCTGAAAGTGATGTAGACTGACTGAAGTGGACTGGGGAATTCAAGGATCATGTAATGAATTGTGAAGTGTAAATGCCCTGAATGAAGTGGTAGGACTTTCCATTTTTTATTAGATGGTGTGTTTAGATGGTGCAATTTTGAGCTTTTGGTTAATGTGTCAGCCTCCTTGTGAGATGATTAGATATTCAGTATTAAGGGTGTTTTAAAATACACGTGCCTTTTTTTCAGTCCTCCCTTTTAGTTACTTCAGGATTGTGTAAACTGCTCTCTCTATATATAATAAAATCATACTTGGTTTGTGATATCTTCCTAACAAATCTTTTTGTCACTGTGCAAATTACAGAAATGAGTTGATTGCTATTATTACCGCTAGTTTTAATCTGTGTTGTTACATTGTAAAATAACTAAAAACGAAAGACTTTTTCTTTTACATAAGACCATGTGCGTGGAAAGCAAGTGTAAAAGTTGAAGAAAAATAAACTGCAGCAGATTTTAGGCAAATATTAAAAAAAATTGAAATGACCTGTGTTAAATGTAGGTATTTGCACATTGAATTCAAGAATTACATTTATCCAGCTTTGGACAAGAAATAATACTGTGTGAGCTGAATCTCCAATTAGAATGAACTCTCTTACTATGAATTTTGAGTAGTTAAACTAAAATTTTCTTGCAATTAAGTTATTAACTGTGAAGAAAGATGAGATATGAATACACTCAGGAAAATCAGAAGCCGCTTATGAATGGGTTGCTTCTGGATAGAGGCAAAAATTATGGGGTGGTGGAAATTATGCATAGTTATTGAGGTGTGTGAATAGAACATTTTGGTTTATGGCTTGTTATTTTATGTCCTGAAAGATATACAGCTGGAAATTCGACTGAAAAGGGTGATATGGGCTAAAGCAACTATGGGAAGTTTCAAAGCTGACTGCAAAAGGCTATACCGTACCCTGTTGACATAGCTTTTTAGTAACTCTGAAGTTTAGCAAGGTTTAGCAAAAAGAAACACCTGATAGAATTTCAGACTGCCATAAAGAATTAACAACAAATCCTATTAAAGCATACAGTACTACATTGGAAAGTCTCTGAAGACTCCTTCGTCAAGACTAGTTTATAATCCATATAGTTTGTTAAAAGGCTTTTAGAGTCATCGTGGTCGATTGGATCAGTGTGGCTATTGTAAATGTGCAGTAAGTCAACATTAAAGTTCTTATGAAACTTTAATGCCAAAAAATTAAAAGCGCAAGTGCTGTAATCAGTTCATAAAACAAAATATTTGAGTCTCTGACCCTATGTTGCCAAGTGGGGATCAATGAACGCAGTATCGTTCTTTTTTCCTTCTCTCCAGTAGATCTGTATAGTCTTAACTATTCTTCTGTACTTGAAGTCTAATGCATTATGTTAGCTATGTATTTCTGCATTACAAACAAATGTAATATGCGATCCTAATGTTTTCTGCTGATAAGCAATGTGTTTTGTGCAAAAACCCATGGGACAGTAGTCAACTGCATGGTTGTAACTGGACAGTTTACTGGGGACTGCACTGGTGTGCCTTCCTGAAACTTTTTATTGAGTTTGTGCTCAAACTTCTGTTTCCTGGCATATTTTTCAGTTTTATGATCAGAAATGAATCAATTAAATTTAGGGTGACATATGTTTATTCTGAAGAAAGCTGGTTTCTGAGTTTTCTGTAAAAGTTACATATTAAGTATGGGCCTGCAGTCAGACTTTTTCTCACTGTTTCTCAGTTTTTTTGTTTTTTCCTAAGCTTCTCGCTTTCACTTGTTCTATGTTGTGTCCCTTCCCGCTCTCCCCCCACCTCGGAGTTAAAATGTCTTCTTACAACCTAGTACAAACTCCTTTTTTCCCAATTTATCTTAATCTCTGACAATTCTCCATCAAATCAGAGAGCATTTTAAACTTGATTATTTCAGTTGATCATTTGTTTGCACGAACAAAGTTTGGCACCATTTTTACAAACTCAAAATCTTTTAAAACAGACAATAACAGTATAAATCAAAACTGAAGGGGTGAAATGTGCAGCTACTACTTAAAATACACCATCTTTGCACAATTCAACAATGATGTAAAAGGCTTAAAGATGATGTATATCTTTACTTAGTGTACAGAAGGATTACATAGCCAATGTCAAGACCCCCTCAGGACTATAACGGAAAAGAAATGTTTTGCCTTCTTTTAAAACAGAGGGGCAACAGATTTTAAATGTAAACAGTTCATAAAGTGCATTGCTTGCATGCAGAATACAATCAATTAGCTAAAATGCAAAGTTAATTTAGAAATATAATTAGGTATCTTCAAAATGGAATCAGGCATATGGACATAGGTGAAAAAAAACCCCAACAACTGGCATAGAAAATCTGCTTCCTAGCAGTAATTTTTCCATAGCAGGGAGAAATTATTAGGAAATTTTTAAATATGAAATAATTTTTTTTAAATGAGGACTATTATGATTTATATCATCTTGAAGGAACAATGACATATAACCTTGTTAGCTTCAGAGAAGGAAATTACTGTATTCCTGAAAGTCATTTGCAATGGAGGCTTTTCATGGTGTAACTGAAAAATAATGACCAGATCAGTTTTAGCAGGAATGAAGTTTGCAGATTATAAATAATGACACTTTGTTCCAGGGAATGCAAAAGACCAAAAACCAGTCAAATGACCCCACCACCACACAAAAAACCCCAAACCACCTCTTGAATAATATTTTTTGGAGGAAAAATGTCTTCATTAGCCCAGACTGTATAGCAAGAGTGGAGCCAGCAGACTGAGAGTAGTAATTCTTCCCCTCTGTTTGGCACTTCAAGATGATGTGTTGAGTGATCTCAAACCAGATGGGAGTGTCCTGTTTCGGGCACCTGAGTACAAGAGAGATGTTGGCATACTGGAGTGAGCCCAGTGGTGGATTAACAAGACTGTGGGAGGCTGGAGCACATGCTGTATAAGAGTCTGAGGCAAGTGGGTCTGTTCAGCCTGGAAAAGAGAAGGTGAAGGGGAGTTTTACTGGTATCTACAGCAACCTAATTGAAAGACATGGAGAAGACAGCCATTCTCTTCTCAGAGGTGCACAGTGAGAGGATGAGAGGAAATGGACGCTGGATGGAACATGGGAATTTCTAGTTAGATGGGAACCATGAGGTTGGTCAAACAGAGCAGACTACCCTGAACTTTTTGGAGCATCTCCATTCTTGGGAATGCTCATAATTTTACTGGACAAGGCCCTGGGCAATGGTCTCGATGCTGCTCTGAGCAGGGCGTTGAACTGTTAGTCTTCCTGAGGTCATCTCTGACAATATTGATACTCTGTTCTGATTAGGAACTCAACTGTTTTCTAAAAAAATGCCTCAGTGCATAAGCTGGGATAGCAAAATTAATTTTCATTATTGGACATTCAGGTTAAGATTTTTGCACTGAAATCTTCAGTCATTTAATACTGTTGATACAGTATTACAACAGATGCTGTGTTTACTTTCAGTTCCCTTGCAACGATAGTTTCTCAGCCTGTGGCAATTGGGTTCAGTACTTGAGATTCTAAGATTCCCAGGCATGGATTCACTGGTGTTGAGGGTAGATTCAAGTCGGGTGTTAGTCACACAAGCCCTCAAATTTTGAAGTGTCCAGCAAAAAGAATGGTCCATTTTTAAGCACTAATCTATTGGCATCTATTCTGGGGAGCAGTTAAAGGAAATAAAGCTCTCCTGCTGACTGAAGGTCCCCCTCCAAACTGAGTCAGAGTTTTTGGTTGGTTCTAATTTATTTATTTTTCTTTTTAAGGGCGTTCATCTTTCCAAAACGGACCATTTCCTGGTGCAGTAAAGTAAAGAGTTAGTAACATGACCAGTGGCACTGCCCTAAGAGGGTACCTCCTATATGTGGAAATCCTCATTGCAGTTGCTTACTATGAAATGACACAAATACTGAAAAACTGTCAGTCCCATTCCAACTAAAGACCAACTAATCATCCCTGTGCTCTTCATAAAGTTTAAACTTAACAATAAGATAGCTGGTGATACTTCATTTTCAGTTGTCTGTCTTTTGAACATAACTTCTTAAAGGTTTAATAAGATAGCTGAAAGATGAATAAGAAATAACTGTTCAGTAATGTAGCATCCTTGGATGTCTTGAGAAGCAAATATTTGTATTTGCAAGAAATAATAATCTAACTATGATTCTCAACAGGGTGTCATAAGATTTTCAGCCAGAACAGTTCGGGAATACATCGTTTCAGGCTATTTATTCAAGAAGTGAGAACAGATGAAATTCTCCAATGGGATTGAAAAAGTTGCATAATGATACCATAAGACATTAACTTAGCGGTTGGAAATAACGCTTATGAACCACTGGAAGTTAAGTTCTCATGGGTTTAATATTTTATATGGCCTCATAAATCCAATAGATACATAATCTCTTTATTAAGTCAGAAATTCTATTTGTTTTTAGAAGCTATCAAAATTCTGCCCCGAAATAAATGAGTTCCTCATGGTAAACAAATTTGCACATAGGCAATACTATACTTAGAAAATCCTCTAGGGACAAACGATCAAATATTAAGTCTCTCCTTGAAATTCAGTATACAAAGAAACAAATACTGCTTCAGAAGATGTGCAAATGCCTGTGTTAATATTAATCATATGTGTTAATTGTCTAGGTCCTGAGGCTTTCAGATCTTCATACAGGTGTTTTCTTTGTTTCATACCTCTAGGCACTTATAATGGAGTTTGGCTCTGCTCCTGCAAAGAGCCCAGCACACTCTGTCTTTTGTGCCTGCCATGAATGCTAAATGGAAACTTGTGGGGGTCTAGGCTGTGGCATGGGAATCTCTGAAACCTGCAAAACCACTGTTCTGGTTGATTTGGACAAGGACATTTCTGGCATTTTGAAACTCTAGTTTATAGAAAGATCTTACTTAATTTCTTTTCTCTCTGTCTGCTTTGGTGGAACTACGTTATAAGAAGTAAAAAGCAGGTATAGTAGTATAATAATCACCACTGTAGGTTACATAAAAATTTTAGTTTCTCTGCATTTAGTTTAAGATGTCGGCAGGTTTTCCCCAAGGAGGTGCAGGAGAAACAGAGTTTATAGAACTATGTATTGGAAAGCTCATCTGGTGAAGGAAAGACTTCTGTAGCCGGTGACAAATAAGAAATTGGGTAAGGATCAAGAGTTAATAAAGGACAGACACTTGGGGGCAAAGGCAGAGAACAGGAGTAATGGCCAAAAACTACTTGAGAGGGGAAGATTCAGAAAAGGGGAAAGTACAGGTGTAATGCTCTCAGATTTGGCAAAAAAAACCCCTTACAAGAACCTTCCCATGACTGGAAAGATACATTTATTTTTTTTTATTAGTTTTCCTACCAGCTTTGCTATTGAGCCTCACCTCAAAAATACCTGCTTTTCCACTGCTTTTTGTGTTCTGTGTGAAGCAATTTTGACATGCATGAAGTTAGTAATTATTTAAAAGAGCTTGGACTTTGTGTGCCAGTATACTCACAGTGTATTAGGGTTCATTAAAACATGGTGAATTTCAGATATTGCTTAACATGGAGAAGGTTACGTAGTTTGAGAAAAGCAGATACAAAATAGAACCTTTTTTTGCCTTCAGTAACTTCAAAGTTGTTCATTAACCCAAGTCATGATTGTGATGCCTGCAAGGTCTGTGGGGGTAGTGAATAGCTCTAGGTTTCCTGATAATCTTCCGCACCTGAAGTGAGTGAATACAGGTATTCTGGGGCTTATGATCTCTTTCAAGGCTTCTCTTCAGAGAAGCCAAGAGGTTGCTTGGAAACATTTTCTGTATATAGCAAATAAGATGCTCATCACGTTGTTAAATGTTTAGCAGACATTTAGAGAGGAGAAATGATCAGAATTAATATACTTCAATGATATTGTGTATGACAGTTTCCTTCATCCAGATGATTACATTAAAAGCTGACCTTATATTTTACATTAGATCAAGTGGAACATTTTATATCAAATGTAAGTATTTTTTTTCCCCTGTCTTGTGTGAGGAAAACCTGAAACATCACTAATTTATGTTTTTCCAAACTAAATATTGTGTTGTTTATAGTGGATGCCAAAGAAACAAACAAAAAAGAGCAATTGTGGACACACCTTTAGTTAATTGCGAGTTTCATAATGAAGCTTGTGGGCACTGAGAGTTAGCAAGTTAGACCAACACTGATACAATTGGATTTCACCTACTGAAATGTTCTTAATTTGCAGGCTAGAAACTGGTGGTTAATCTGTAATCCAGAAAACCTTATGGCAGCCTTTGGTCTTCATTTTAAGAATTTCAGTGGTCTGAATGGAGTAGCTTTTGCACTCTGACCATACTGTGTCCTGCTGAAGTCTCACTCATTCCAGTAGGTTCTGGAACACTGAGAGCACCTGAATGCTTTCCCAGACATATTATGGTAGCTAACGAATCTTTTAGTTGATGATTTCACTCACACCAGAATACAAACAGAAATGCTAACAAGGAAAAAACTAATTTGAAAAAATGCATTTTTAGGGCCTTCATCTGGTAAATTGAAACTGAGCACAGTGTTTAGTCATGGCTCATAAAGACAACGTCTGACTAGAGAGTTGTTTATCTTCAGCAAATACAAAATCTAAAACAGCTATCCAAGCTTGGAGCGAGAAGAGGCTCCTCTACAGCTTCAAAACACTGAGCATGTTTTCAGATTCCTAAAAATCTTGAGCACAGCAGCAAATGGGCTTTTACTTGAAGAGAGAATTTTATTTTTAAGATTCAAATAGCATTCAAGGTATTGTCCTGGTCTTCTGAATTGAAGTAACAAAGCTCCCATCCAACTCAAGTAAATTCAGTATTTGACAATAATTGGTATTTAATCAAATATCATGATAAGGAAAAAATTATGCAGTCGCTGTAAGTTTCACTGTAAAGTGGCTTAATAACTTTTTTTAGTATTATATTGAGATACTCATCCTATCTAGTAACATAGATCTTAATTGATTGCCGGTCATCAAGGAAATTAAACTTTGTTATTTAAGGTTATTTTCTATCAGGAAATACAACTGATAGTTTTTAGGGAGGGATAAACTTCAGGAGGGGCTGGCTTGTGCAGCATCCATTAAAATAAATGGCTACATGGAAGAATAATTACCTGCACATGAATGAACAAAAAACCCATCTGTGTCACTTAACTAGATTAGATTTTACCCAAGGTTACTCAATTGAAAACAATTATCTCTATTGTACATTCAGAATCTTTTTTTTGTGTGTGTAGTGTTTTTATTATTTCTTTTTCAAAATAGAGTGTGTTTTATGAAAGCTAATAGTTCAGTGTTCCACTTTTCTTTAAGGGGTGAGACTGTCAGTTATTGTGATCTTGTAATTGTAAGTTATTGTAATGTGAGCTACTCACCTGAACAACAACTTACAAAAATGCTACTGCTTTTTAAAATAATAGAGTATTTAAATTATGGTATCTAAGGGTTTTTACAATTCAATTCAATTAACACCTTTCATAATTCTTTATCATAAACCTGTTCCTTTCTGTCAGGCAAATTTAAAACTAAACAGCTGCATTAATCTCAGTTGTGAATGTCACCCTATATTTTATGATATGTATGTCCCATCATGAAAACAAATGGAGGGAAAAGATTTAACCATTGGCATCTAGACTGATTGCATATTATTTTTAACATTGTTGTTGAAAGTGCAGCATCACATGTTGCCATATAGCAGCAGTCAGGTATCCTAGAAATCACAACATTAATGCTGTACCATTTTTTTTCATGTTAGGCCAGAGAACTTTGCTTACATGAAGCCCTTTGATATGTTTCAGTAGGACAGGCGGTGCTTAAGCACTACTGTAGCGGCACGTCAAATCTTGACTGAGATCTGTTTGGTTGACTTTTGCTTTTGTTTAATCCAGACACTGAAGCAGAAGAGCATTAATTCTAGCTGATCTATAATATAAGTTTTCCAAACAAGCTTTATTTTAAGTTTAATTCCTACTTTTATTATTGGGTTCAAATTTTATTACTTTTGGTTCTTATCCTTGCAAACTAGTGTGTTCTGACGTCTTGCTGGCAGCATCCCTTCTTTCCTGAGACGTAATTCGTGATTACTTTGTGAAAGGCTTCCCATATGAACGTTACAGTGATACAACAAAGCTATTTTGCTCTTTTAGAATTTGAGGGACACTGTTCCATCAAAGGGACTTGGCACCTTGAAGTACCTAATACTTAATTAACATGATAATGTTTCACTGGAGCTGCAGTTACATATTAATGAATTAATAGAGCTATATCTAAGCTATTACCCTTGTGAAACAGAAGGTATGTTTCCTAGAAAATCACCACATTTTAAAACATTTATTATAAGAAATCCACATTAGGTTAGTTATTATTCATGAACATAACAATCTCTAAAATACAATTAAAAGTCAGTAACATAAATTATGAATTTTCAGCAAGAAAACCCTACTTTACCAAGGCGTTTATTTAGATAATGGTGATTTGACATTTGTTTTCCTAACCCTACATTACTGGGTATAGCTACTAACTCCTAGGATGACATTTATATCTGATCCCATGCAGATGCCTCAGATGCCCTAGAGCATCTCTAACAGTGATAGGCACCAGAGTCCTCCCCATTGTGATAAAAACAAGGCAGAGATGGGGTAACTCCTTTGGAGTGTTTAGGTAGATGCGCTTTCACAAAAGACTGGGACAGGCTCGTTTCATGGTAGTTAACCAGTTTGAGGTCCTAGCCTAGTGAGGCTGAGGAGTGTCATTTCAACGCAGCTCTGTGGCATTTGGATGGCAAGAAAAACACCTGACCTTACTCTCCAATATATATGGTTTCTACTGGAAAAAGTATTCATTGCAGTAAACTGGAACTTAATAGGTTGTAAAGGGACCTCTGTATTTTACCGTTTATATTTTTAAATAGTCATGAATAATTGTAGCAAATGTTTGGAAATCTGTAGATTTATGAGTCATGTCCTCCCTAGAACAGCCCTGCCTTGACATTTTCCAGCATTCCCCTTTCTTCTAAATTGCCCATCTGACTTCTGTAGAGCCTGATGCCTACATAGTTCAGACCTCTCTGTTTATCTCGCTGAAAAGATGTTGGACAAGACAGAATATATTATAGCTTTGGAAAAGGATGGTAATATAAGTTGATAAGGTATCCCATTTAGTCTATTGTTCATAGTCATTAAAAATAGAAGGCTTTGCAAGTTGTAGGTTATATCTAACTTGTAATGAGTGTAGGGATGATGATTGGGTACAATTCTTAAATAGCCTCTTCATTTCATTGACAGGCATCAGATCTGGGAAAACTTGTGCTGTAGTCTGTAATGGGAACTTGGGGGTGGGGTGGGGGTGGAGAATGAAGGCAGGAAAGCAGTAATGGACCTTTTTGTGACTTTAATGAAAGCCAGTCTGTTATCCCAAGATGGGCATTAATGAAGCCAACAACAATATGTGTGTTTTGTTTCATTTTTTTTTCCTTCTGTTTTGAAAGCTGTAAATGGTTTTCTTTGATGTTGCAAGTCTCTCTCAGATCATCAGACTTTCAGAAGCTCATGTAATATTAAATGTAACATAGTACTATGGAAGTAGTCTGTCCCTAAAGTGAAACTGGGCTGTGGGATGCAAATTGATAAAGTCTATATATTATTAAGGTATTTAGGCACTGATAGCTGCACATTGGTGACAGGTTAGGTAACAAAATGCCTAAATGGGTTAAATGTGTAAATTCCATTGCTATTTAAACAGTGTTTGTAAACCTCTTACGTGCTACACACATCTATATCTTATGAAGTACTAATACTTGCTTCAAAAAGGTAGGTAGCAACTAGTGATATTCACAGCTGTGGGTCCTTGGGATGGTATTTGAACATCTGTGTTACTGGCAGCTATGACAGTGTAGACCCTGTGCATACCATCACATTAAGTAGGCAATAGGTTTTTAGTTTGAATAAATCATCTAGATACTCGTGCTTCCAGACTTTAAGCTGCAAAGAGTAACTACTAAATAGAAAAGCTTTGGGATAAATGGACATGGAGACCAACTGTAATGTAAAGACTGTTAAGGGAATTTGTCTCTCCTCTTTTATGTAGCTGTAGAAAATTCTGCATGAGATTAATCCATATTTTACTTCTACACCTTTAAGTGCTCACAAAGATCTGTCGTCCACCTTAATAGTTTTAATATGCCATAGTTAAAAACTAAAGCACTTAAATGATGTCCGTCTTCATATACCTAAAGGACTATCTATCATCTAACCATTGGGGTTACACAGCAACTGATGTCTTATATTTTCAAAAGACTGCATGGAAGAATTTAGGTCCAGCTGCTTTGTTTGGGGCAAATGTTGTTTTCTGGTTTTTTTTTTTTTTTTTTTTAATTTAAGCTGGATGGGAAATAACAGGAAGGATTTAGCTAATTTTTCAGAATTTGTGTGGATTAAGGAATCAAGTCTGTTAGTATTGTGTATATACTTGATTATTATAGATGTATTTATAAATAAAGGGGACAAATGGAAAGGAGGGGCAAGCTGGCTATCAAAACATTTGGATTTAATAAAATTTTTTAAAAATCCATAATTAGAATATTGTAGGAAAAGAAAGGAATTGTTTTTTAACTGAAATTCCATGAGATGGAAGTAATGCTTTCTATTGCTACTAAAGTATTTTTCATAAGGAATATTGTCTTTTACTGCTCCCTTATGTTAATTTTTATTTTTAAAGGGAGAGAATTAAAATATCCATAGAGATAATGGTGTACTGCATTTGTATAGTGAATAAGCAGCTTAAAGGAGGGTAGCTGAGACACGCATGTTCCTTTGGCTGGGATAGCAAGTCTGTCTGATTTATTTCTGTGTGTTGCAGAACAGCACCATTGTAATGACTTTCCCAGTACTCTGCTGATGAAACATTCAACCTTATGCATAGGTGTATTTTGGAGGGAGGAAAGGAAAAGGAGGGAATAACTTTGCTTGGGTTCACTGGGAGTGACCTTTCTTCTGTTGTGAATATTGTAAATGATCCATTACACTAATTCCGTAACTACAGAAAGTTGACACGAGTTCCTTGGCCATTTCCCAGAGTCACCTCTAATATTACTAGCTTTCATGTAGCTATTTACATAGCACTATAGAGGACATGAGCGCAGTTGTAAGGGTGACGCTTGGAGTAGTAGCATCCTGCACGGATGGCTCATATAATGAGAAATGACAGCTGACCACAGGGGTGAAAGGAGAAGGCCTAAACAGAGCAAGAGGAAAAATAGATAGAAATGGGTACACTGAGCAATCACTGAGAAAAGAAGCAAACTACTGTGTGTTCTCCCCTCAGTTGTTTAATGCTCTGACTATACGTATATATATAGTATATGTGTATATATGTATGTATATTTACACATCGCCCCGCTCTTATTTTTAAGACTCTTGCATTAAAGCTGCATGCCTAACAGGTTAAGATTACCAATTTGATTGCTCTTTCTATGTCCCAATGTAAATACAGTCAGAAGACATCTATGCTGCTATATTGGCAGTCGAAGTATTTTCGTATCTGCCCTATACTCTTTATTTTGCTGGTAGCATTTGTACTCTAATTTGCCTTCTCCCTCCCTAGTGGATTTCATGGTTGGAAGTAACACCTGTGGCCACTCTGTGCTCTGACAGCTGCAATACTCAAATGCCAAGCTCTTGAATGTATTTTTTTCTGTTGCTGTCATCTGGGTTAGAAGATAGCTTCCAGGCAAACATCTCAGCTATGTCGGTGTTCATTACTTGTACTTGGACATCAAGGTGTCATTGGGCTGGTTAGCTTTTCAGAATTTCATTTCTACTATACATATCAGTGGCAAGGAATTTGCTTTCTAGTACATGCCTTTCTAGGGAGTAAGTTCTGCTCTACTGTTCAGCAGGTTTAAAGCTCTCTTTAGATGATCATGTGCTCTGGACAGGGTTGATAGCTGCTTTTGTGCTCTGCATGTGATCGAGAACACTCCAGGTCCATAGCAAATTAGGGATGCTCATAGAAATGTCTCATCAGCATATCTTGACTTCTGTTGGAAGTGTTTGAAATCTAATTCAGTGTTTGGAAATGGAGTACCTGGAACAAAACATGGCTGGCTCAGCTAACACATCACCAAACAGGAGACTGTGAATCCAAGTCTTGTGTCTTCCTTCTGTTGCTCCAAGAATTGCTGTAGGTTTAGTTTAGTAGGGTGTATATGTGCTCTTTGATACAACAGCCTCTGCATGAAACTGAGTGAGATGCCCTTGCGTGAAGGAGTAGGGTGCTGTAGGGTGAACTAAATTAAAGAACTCCATTCATTTACCTGGTTTCACCCTGCCTTACATCGGAGATACTCCATGTCTTAATTACAGATTAGTTTCCCAAGAGAAAAGGTATTTCCTTACTCAAGAACTTGTTTCAACCTTTCGTTGGTGGCAGAGCAAAGGATACTGAAGTAAACTATGAGGTTTCCCTGGAAGAGAACATGACTCTATTGCATTTGTCCAAAGGAGATGAATTTTCTTCATTCCTTTGCTGTTTCTTTTAAAATTCTGAAGTGTTTTGCAAACATGGTTAACACAGACTGATTCTTGAATGATGCTTGATAAGAAGATGTAGCCAACAAATTCTTGACTTCATGATCTTATCACTGTTTATGTACATGTCACTATTGTGTATAGCTTTGTTCTGGACAGGAAAAAGCTCTTGAAAGCAGCAAGGATTACTATGTCTAATGGTGTTAGATGAGTGTCAATGGAACTAGATAGCCAGACTTCAAAGCTGTTTCTCCAAGATTGGTTGTAAATGTGCAAAGCAGAATTTGAATTAGAAATCAGAATTAAAGTTTGATCAATTAAAGTTAGAAATATCACAAATTTCTTCTGTAGCACAAGTCCAGCGAGCAATATCCTGTAATTCCATTTCTATTCAGCAGAGCGTAAGTTGGAGAAGTGGCAAATGCAACTTTTCTGCATGAGATACAAAGCTGTTTGTAGTAAATTATATTTCCACCTGTAGGTTTATTCTCTGCATACTATTCAGCTCTTTATTGCTAAAGTTTGCGTACAGAGTTCCCAGTTTCAATATTCACATAATTTCTTCCTGAACACAATTAATTTATACATACTGTCTTGTACAGAGTGTCAGAAAATGTTTTGTGGAAAATGGACGCACAAATTAATTTGACTCATGCAATTTACTGAGGCAAAATCATGGAAAATATAGTTTCTTTTCTGTTGTAAGCAAAATGTGTTGAGGGAGAGATGACCTTCGGAGATAAGGCTGAAATGGAGCAAAAATGCGTTCACTTCCTATTTCACATAGAGGGCTGATTTTTATCAGAACACTTGGATGCATTTAGAAATGGAGTTTAAGGACAGGGATGGACCTTCAAATGTACCTGTGTGACTCTAAACATTACCTGGCCAATTATTTTTCTTCTGTTTGTTGTGTACTAGTCTTTGAGGTGAAAGCTCAGAGAGACCAAGGTACTTAAAAAACTTTGTGTGTGTGTAGTCTGGAATAGATGTTTCCATATGTGTTAATGTGGAAAGTTTTTAAAGAAGTGAATGCTTTAATATAAATGAATCTTTTTTTTAAAAAAAAGGATTCATTTTTGTGCATATATAAAACCATGTTCCAGTCTCTTTTATTTCCGCAGCAAGCAAACTCAGAAGTTTTTCTTATCTGTTGCTTACCTATAGTTAAGTTCGTGCTGAACCACAAACTGGCTTAAAGACAGTCATTTGTGTACAGGGCAAAAATCTTGTCGGCTGTTTTTCTATAAACACAGCAAAGATCTGTTGAACTCAGACAATCATCTCCCCTCCCTATAAATCGCATTGCCGTACGAGCTTATGGGTTTCCTGGCAGGCATATCTGCCCCTGCAGCTGGGCCATTAGCTAAACCTAATACAGGACTGAGCACTTGGCAGAGAGCATGCTGTAGGATTGGTTACCAAGGATCAATATGTTGGCTTTGAACATGTCATGCATTTCTGTGTGGGTGTGTGTTTGTTGCATGTGTGACTTTGTCTTCACCCAGCCCCTGCAAGGCGTATTTCTTCTACCCTGCTGCATAGCCCCTTTATTGTTTTGGTAGGTCATGATGTTCTGAACTGTTGAGGCAACTTAAAAAAAAAAAAAGAAAAAAGAAAAAAGAAAGACTATATTTCCCCAGAATTACATGGGATGTAATTCCTTCTGCTTTTAATGGATTTAATTAATAGGAGTTAATTTACCTGGCAATGCTGCACTCTGCACTTACCACACAGTGGGGTAGTATCAAACCCAGAGGTGCTTTACTGGGTCTTACTACTTTTTTTTTTTTTTTTAAATAAAGAAAAAAGAAAAAAAGACAAAGCTAGATCTATATGTAATCAATGTAATACTTGGGGTTCTTATGTCAGCTCTTGCCTACAAACCAGCTACTCTTCCTCTGAACCCTCACTACTATAAAGTTGCATTTAGTATAGCCATTTGATTATGTGTGACTTCTTTGGCTACGAAAGTATGACACCAGTTAATTGTTATGATCAGGTGGGTGTCAGCTCGTACAAAATATTTGGTAACTGTAGTTTCCAGTGTTGGCAATACAAAGGACCTTAACGAGCCTCATGTAATTTCAGCAGAGGTAAAGATGGAAGATGAAGAGATTCATCTTGTTGCTGAAGATATGACCCCACTAATTCAAGCTGAATGTTTTATATTGGGAATAGCAGTGTGGCGTCTCTTATACAGCTAGCCTTTCTGAGGATTTGGCTGTGAGAATTCTCCAACTGTCCAGAAAAAAAGAAAAAACCAACAAAACCCAAAATAAACCTAGGGAGTTAAAAGGATAAATGGCCCTTACATACTTGTTACTACTCATAATTATTGTGCTGTACTTTCATATGGGATTTTAGAAAGTGATCTGCTTTGAAAGAGGCTGATTTTTTCTGTTGTGTACCATATGAAAGTCTTTCTGTTCTAGCGGCTTTCCAGGTTTTTATTTGTTTTGTATTCTCATGACTGCCTAGTTTTTTGAGAATTAGGTAGGATGCATCCATGGCAAGTAATATGCTGGCTTCTGTAATATTGGCATTGCTGAAGATAGCTTAAATCTTGTCTGTGAGCCTGCATTAGTACTGAAAGGCTGAGGCTTTTAAAGGTCTGTTATTGCAGGCTTTCCTGGCCTCTGCTCTGCAGCCTGGGCACACTCAGATAGTAATCCCCTGTCAGTCACCAAGGGAAGTAAAGGCCTTTGACGATCCCGACTCTGTGCCAGAAGAATCAGATGGCTACAGGAAGAGTTCTTAGAAATTTGTTAGAGACTGGCATGTTAATGATGTTAAAATACTTAATCATAAAACAGTAACCAGAAGCATTTAGGGTTCACCAAATTTTTACGGTTTTCTAAAAGTGTTCAAGTGTTAGACTGTTTTGTTTTACCTGCTGTATTCACATATACAGAATTATGAATGTGGAGAGGATTCTTCTAGAAGTCTCAAAGGGGTGGCCATGCAGGTTTTTGAATAACCTGTACTTCCTTACATGTCAAACTCTTCAGGCTTCATCCTGCAGTTTTCATACTTTTTCTTTAAAAAGATGTGCTCAGTACAACATAGACCTCTGCACAGGTGACTGCAGAGGTATCTTATACCTCACTACTGTTATTTTAGTACCTAACATAATTAAAGATTTTCAACCAGTTTTGGTTTTGAAAGGGAGCACAGGAACAGGCTTATTTAAATTAATTTTCTGTTGGTATGAAATTTTTGTGATTTTTCTTTTTCCTCTTCTCGTTGCCCTCAAATCCATGTCATTTTTCACATAAGAGGAGAGTGGGGTGGTGTGTCACACCCAGTTACATCAGTCTCGTTGTCAGCCATTACTGACACAGCTTAATGCAGTCTGACTGATGTAATCAGACGTGATGTCTCTCACAGTACTGTGTCACCCTGAGAAATCTAAAGAGACACAGGTTTCAGAAAAACAGAGTTAAGGGTTGTTTTAGAAAACAAATAACAACCCAGGGCATTGTGTCTAGAGAAGTGCACCCAAAACAAGTGGGTCCTTCTGGACAGAACAAGACCAGTGTGCTAAATTCATTTCCTTTAGGGCAGTTAATGGTTTTTTTTAGCCTGCTTGAATGAACCGCATTTACAAAAGAGTTAACACAACCTTCTGCAAAGTAATTTCTCTTTCTGTTCCTCCTCCTAAAGCACAGTGATGTATATTTCTGAAAGCTATTTTGAGTGCCTCCTTTTTTGGGATACCCAGCTTCTGAATATGTCTGGTTTCAAGGAGCTGATCTGAGATATCTCATATTTATCTCTCAGAAGTTGAGATTGTCAAAGAAACTAGCCACAAAAGAGTGTATTTTAAATGTATGGAAATCTGGAAGGTGCTGTGTAGCATCAGTGTTGTGGTTTCTTTCCGTGTTGGGTATGTTTGTTGATGACATTTATGAATGTATTTTACTATTCTCACTGCTTAGCTGCTGCTGTTGACATGGCTCAGTTGCAAACAAAGCTTGGATTCATACTTCCTGATGCGTAGTCAGAGCAGGGATAATTTTTCCAACCGTTAGAGGCAGAGTCCAGATTTGAAGTGCTCAACTGAACCTGATCATTTCCCAAGTTTATTTGAATTAAGTGATCCAAGGCTCAACTTTAGCTTTCCTGACGTCTAGAACAGCATATGAAATCCGAGGTCCACTGAAATCAGTGCCAAGCTTCCCATTTACTTCAGCAGGGCAAGGTCAGACATGTGGAGCGCGCTTTAGGTACTGACTGAACTTGAAGTTGTTTGAAGAAAGTTGTCCAGGTTGTTAAAGTGAGAATTGGATAAGACATAACACTTGAAGTGTCCCTGAAGGATGTTGAGCCTGTGAAAAACCATGTAATTTTTATCACCTAAACAAGTGAGAACTGAAAATTCTATTGAAATGGAAAAAATACTGACGAGGAACAATGAGAGAAACAGTTGGCTATACTAAAAAAAAAAAGTTTGCTGTGTAGTCTGCTTTTGGTTTACATTTGACTTTATCTCTTACTGATTTTATTGTTATAAGCAAACTTAAATGTGTGTTAGTAAGAGAGTTTAGGTCATGTTAGTCTGTGCAATGCCAAGTACAATCTCGCCCCAAGTCTTGATTTGCGATTCATCCGTATGACTAAAATAAAAATAATAAATATTAATTTGGTTCTGGACTCTTAAATTGTATCAGAGACATCATCCAGCTTAGAGGCAAAGCTTTGATTATAACAGAACTTTAAATTAAAGGGGTTGGACATAAATGTGGCTATCAAAACTGTTTTAAAAATATAGAAGTTAATCTGTACTTCTCCAGAAGTATCTTTTCATATCTGTTCTTAAAAGTGCATTTCTAACTTAATTATTTTTTCCCCTAAAAGTGAAAATGAATTAAAATAATTAGTGCTTAAAAAAAAGAGAAGAAAATATACAGGAAAACATATATCTCTGTTTGCATGTCTGTCATCAACATTTTAATGATCACCTTACAATTTTGCTCTTTCTGAAGTTAGATCCATTTCAGCTTCCTCAGCTTAATTTGCATTCAGCATTAGTTTACTCTTTTGGGAAGCATTGGTTGAGAAAGCAATAGAACAGTTTCTATACAATGGCTGTGGAAAACGTACGAATGTGAGCATGGAGTTTCTCAGTACAGGGACCCACTGATACCTCAGCAAAAATATTAAGTCATTATAAAAGTGTCATTGCTTGGTGTCTACAATGTATGTTTCTGTTTAGTCCTTCTGGAGGGGACTATCCCATTTGTAATAGTGGTAATTTGAAATTGTGTCAAAGCTGATGGCTACTTGATCTCACGGACACTGGTTTGCTGCATGTGTGGCTAAAGCAGGGCCAGCTTTCAGCCTGGGAGCGGGATTTTCTGCAATAGGATTCTCAGTCTTCATCTCAGCTGTGCTTGAACTCTTTAACCTTGCACCTGGACAGTAATGGCATCATCAAAGGTTATAACTCTGGGACGTGAGCTGAACTTTGGAAAGAAAAGTTCCTACTGAGGGGTTGGTATCTCCTAACAACAGTAGTGAAAAATAGGGTAATTACAAAGCTTACGTGACACAGTTTGCAAATAGAGGAGATCAGAGCTGGTGTTCCTATCAAGCAACACTAACCTGAGAGGCATTGGTCTGTCACAGTGACTGGCAACTGGCCAGACCTCATCTCCTCATCTTGTAGCAGTTTCTCCTAAATCAGGGTAGCATAGAAGCTGCAAGTCTGGCTACCCATCACTCACTGAAAGTAGCCCTGGAAGCCAATTTAGTACTCTGCTTTGTGCCAGCCAGAGAACACAGAGAGGCTGCAGTAAGGCCCACAATCACCAAAACCTTTAAATAATTGCTGGCAGAAGTTAAAGCACTTCTGCTCTAAACAAGCTACAATTTGAGCCCATGATGCTGTAACAGGGTAGCTGCTTACTCAGCACCACGCTGCCTAGTCTTGATTCTCATCTAATGCAGGGCAACAGCTCTAATCTCTTTGGTTCTTAGATAAATCCTGGGTTCCAGATCTACTATGGGTGTTGTTTGTGGTCTTGCCCAAGACAGCCCAGTACACCTGTGCCAGAGCAAATGGACTGTGTTGTTTGACCGGCAGCACAATTATATTCTAGTCATGAAACAATCTTTAGTGCTCTGTCATGTGTCAGGTGAAAAAGGCACTTTTTAGCCTGATTGATTACATAGATGTAGCAGTTGAAATGCATAACATGCTATGTAATTTCAGGTGGAAATTAATTAGCATGAATAGGCAAGGTACCCCATGGTGTCACTGTTTAGTCAGTTTTCTACGGAGAGTCACACTTTAATAGGAAAACCAATCTTTTTTGGTGTTCTCAAATCACAATGAAACAAATTAAAATTAGTAACTGATGCGTCACCTTATCATAAGTTTGCTATCAGCAAGGAGGTGATTGTTCTGTGCCATACATTCCACTGCCGTTAGTGAAAGAAAAGGTGTTGGGGGGGAAGACAAGCAACACATAAGCAGAAAGTCTCAAACAAATGCTATAGTTATCTTCCAGTGCAGGCACTGTGAACTCCTGCTTGGAGAAACTGCTTCTGAACCTGTTCATCCACGCTTTTTGATGATTGTATATATTGTAAATTTGTAAATATTGAAGAAATGGAGCTCCTTAACATAATTAGAATCACCTGGGTGGAAGTGAGACCTGTCACGGGCGTTTTAAATACTGGCACTCTGGCACTGTGTGATAGTGTGATGGTCATATGCAATATTTTGAGTCTCTAAATTACTGTGATAAGTGACGTAAAGGAAAGATAGAAACAAGAGAATGCTTAAAAAATATTTAGTGCAACTCTTTGATAAATACAGTGACTGGAACAGATAGAGCAGTGAAGCCTGTTATATGTTAAATTAAGATGTGCTCGATCAGAAAGTTTGAAGGAATGATTTTGGTGTGGCTAACCTTAAATGTGATTGGAGTTACAATGTTTTGGTGATTTCATGTAGATAAGTATTTGCTGTGAGTGTTGGTTGGAAAAAAGACAGGATGCACAGCCTTGGTTCTTACAGCTGAAATTTTAGGAGGTCTTTATTCTCCAGCTTTACTGTTGAGCTTTATGCAACAGTTCATGTTCAAGAAGACAGACCAATAGAAATTCATGCCATCAAAATAGCTGGCTATTGTGTTTACCAGTGTGTTATCAACAGCATGTGGGAGCACACATGCTGTACTGTTTGCTTTGGGTTATTTGGCATGTGCTGTAAACGAGCATTTGGAAGAGATAGGATCTGTGATTTGAGGAAAGACCGAGAGAAAGAATATCAGATGTTTTATTCACTATTTCTTCAGCTAGCCTCCTTCTTCCCCTTAATTTCTGTGAGTTGGAAAACTTGTGTCATTAGCCAGAACCAAGCCTCCCACCCATACATTTGGCCAAAATTTTAATGCTGCCAAGAATAGTCACTGCCTTTTTTGTTTTTTCCTTTTATACAGAAAGTGTGGAAGTGGAGCTCTTATGTGTACACATAGCTGGATCAGAGTTGCTGCAGATTTACCTTAAGCACATGTTTCAAGGGCTTCTGAGAGCTTTTGTTGTTGGCTTTATTTTGTTAATTTGAAAGTTCTAAAAATAGAAAAAGGCCTTATCATAATTGGTTTTTTTTTAAATAAAGAAATCAATTTACCTAAGAGTGGGCTTCTATGACCATTGTTCTACATTTAGAGGCTCAGCCCTCCCTCTTCTCTCCGGTCAGTTCGGATCCATTTGTCATTTTGGAGGTTTTATGAAGTGTGACAGAGAAGGACTGAATCTATTGCATCACATCTGTTAGGGGTTCGGAGGCAAATAAAACCACCGCACAGGAACATGCTCCTAATGGGGAGGTAATATAATAAAATATATAATAGAATAAGATATTTTGCTTTACTTTCTCTGTTGTTGGATAAATCCACATCCGTTTCCTCCGCTAATAGTGCTTTAAAATGTTGTAAGGTTTTTTCTTCCATCATATCTGCTGCAACTATGATTATGGGATGTTCCATCTGCAGGGATATTTTCAAGTATATTTGGCTTTAAGCATATGTGTAGTCTTTGCTGAATAACCAGATTGCTTGCATATAAAGATGAATGAGCATCCTTAAAGTTTTCACAAAGCCTATTCTCCACAATGCCAAAAAATGGCATTTCAGGCTGGTTACTCCATAAGTCAATGCTTGAGACTGTGCACAAATACCTTGTTCAATGATCTAATTCACAAATAAGTACTTGAATTGTACATAGGACACCAGAGGGTTATTTTTTTTTTCTTTTTTGAAAATTGCAACATCGTATTTTAATTAAATACGGGATTTATTCAGTTTTTCTTGAAAAAGAATTTGCCTCTTCTCATTCCAGAAAAAGCACACTTTACTACTTGAACTATATAAATACTCAAGGTCTGTGTCTGCAATCTTAAAAATTTATTTTTTTTCCATAGAGGAAACTCTATAGTAGATATATGGTATTGGAATCTGTGACGGAATAACATATTCTATGAAGAGAATATAATGGTATTTTTTGAAGTAAATCATGTTGTTGATTTCTTGGTAGAAATACCATTTTGATTTCTCTTTGTTGTTTTCAGAGGCAACTATTTTTCTGATAAACACTTCCTAAAAATATCCAGTTTCCTATTATTAAAAGTGCTGCATGGATTATTGCAAATGAGGCAGGTGAGAGGTAGCAACTTTGCTTTGTTTACTTTTCCCACTGACAAGTATTTCTGTGTACAGATGATGTAGAACACTGAGACTGTGTTTTCCTTAGGGGCATGAATTTTCCAACACAAATGGGAGAGAAAACATTCTAAGAAACAGAAAATGGCTTGGTTATGCCTCCCTAAATTGGTAGGGGAGACTCCAGGAAGGTCGTAGTACCTGAAATAGCTTTTATTCTTCTTTTTGCTTTTACTTGACTTTATTTGAATCTGATCATGTCCCTTAAAATTGGCTGTCACTTGTGCTGTCTGGGAAGAGACATGTGCTTGTCCTTATTTCATGTGTTTGCCCAGCTATTGACTGGGATGAAGAGGATAGACAGGCAAAAAGAATTGATTTGTAATACTTCAAATTTTTCTTACAGATGGAGGAGGGACAATTTCAAATTAAGTATTGCATGATTCTGCAGAAACCAGATATATGCTTGTATCTCTTCAAATTTGTATTAGACAATATTTTATCATTTAGAAGTGTCATGTTGCTACACTGAATAATGCAACATGGGCTGACCTACTTTGAAGTTGAAACACTGATTCACCTGTCAACACTTTTGAGCAAATGGAAATATTTTTTCTTGTCTTCAAATGGAAGTACAAAACAAGAGCAGATGTTTGCAGGCATGAGTAAACCTCAGTGGACTAAGATGCATTTTTACAGTATATTGTTAACCTCCTAATTTCATCAAGACTACGCTTTATCTAAAGGTGGTAGATCAGAAAGCTGCAATCTATAAAATAAAAATTAATGTCACATTAGCAGTTAATACCTGTATTGCATGAGTAGATTTGAAATATTCTGTTATCAAGGTTAAATATTTGGTATCCATGTATTCTGAAACTTCTGCATATAATCAGCAATAAAGGAACAAACAGTTCAGTTGCAGAGCTAAAGGGCATATCTTTAAGTAGTCTATAAAAGGAGACAACATGTCCAAGCATTTGTTATGTAGGTGTCTTTTTAGAGTACTCAGTTTCTGTATTGAAAGAGCTCCCCAAATTTTTATTAGCCATCTGTTTATAGTAGGTGTGTACTTGTGGTTTTTTTTTTCCATTTCACTGCAATTACTACTCTGGCAGAAAGAACAAGTTGAAAGAGTGGCTTGTCTCCTGAAAGATCTGCTTTCATTACATATGGTTCTCTTTCTTAAAATACAGACCAGTTACTCAAGCCACCTTAAGGGGAAGGCATTCAGTTTGCTGCTCAGAAATTAGGCATGCAGGCACATTAACAGTAGCAGTAATTACGTACATTAGTTGCTGGCTGGAGCACCAACTGTGTCTATAAATTTTCAAATTGTTGTACTGGCTACAACTCATTGCTAGTGAGCATCCACTGCCACCTTCTTTTATAGAAAATGAAATATTCTTTGTAGGTAACTATTTATATTTATTTTTTATTTGGGGGTTATAATAATTAGTGACAAATATTTTCATGTTTACTGTTTTGAATTGCATGCCATATATGTTGCCCTGACCTTTGAATGAACAATGCAATTGGCTCTGCTTAAAAAATATGGAAGAGCGTAGATTATGCATAGCTCTTCTACAGCAAAGGAGAAGTGGAAGAGAGGAATTCACTTGGTTCCTGAGGAGCAGGTTCAGCTCTTGACGCAGAGCTGCTCTAAGAAATGCTTTGATTCTGTCTGATCACAGCACTTGATGAAATCACAACTGGTTTCTGACACGCAAGTTAAAACTCGTATTCTTTTTTTTGTTTTTTTGTTTCCCCTGTTGTTGCTGTCATCTCTTCTGGGACCCATATTGCCCACGCATGCTGGGGTGGGGGCTTCTTCCTTCTTTCAGCCTCTAACTTGGTTGTCTTTAATTTTGAATAAGGAATGAAGAGACAATCCTGTCAAAGCTACTCTTGCAGCTGGTTGATATTCAAAGGGCGATGCTAGTATGTTGATATTCAAAAGGTGTTCTATACCCTGTCCAGGAAATTAAGCTGTGCCCTGTGCTTTGCATAGGACCTTAGTTACAAATGGAGAGGAATATCTGTGTTGCTCAAAGGTACTGAGGTAGGAATGATCTCAGCCATATAAGGCAGCTCTGGGATAAATTGTCTTTTTGAGACAATACTTTTTGGAATTCTTCTCTTCAGATTTATCCCACCTTATAAACCCTGGTCTACTCAAGGCCATGAACAAGTACAAGTTAGTCCTCAATTTTTGCATGTTTATGTTCAGAGTTTCTCTTGCTTTGTAGATATTAAAGTAAATAAGAGAAGTTGATTCTCCCACAAAGGATGGAAGAAGGAAACTCAGAAGTAATTGTTGAAAAGGTTTCTCTTCTGTTTCGGACCCAGATATTTTTAGATACTAATGGAGAAAGCTTGTGAGTTTTTTCTACCACTCATCTCAGCTACTCACAACCAAGTTAATTATTACCCATCTAAAATTCTGTGCAGCTCAAATAATTGTCATCTCTGTTCCTTTCCCTTTCTCTCTTTCTTTTTTGCTAACATTTAGAACATTTCAGTTTCTACAGCTTTCAGATACTTAAGTTGTGGTATCAAGCATGTATTCTGAATTATCTGTCAGAATTAATGAGCAAGTTTATCCACAAACGTGTCATTTTTCACTGTGCACAAAATAAGCAGGAAGGGCATATTTTAGTACCTACGGGCTGCTGTAGGTATAACATTATTTTGATGTATGGCACAGCCTCCTTAATAAGATCATTGTGGGAGTATTTTGCATGCAGTAGGTGCGTAATATGCAGATGATATTTGTAGCTGACAGCAGCTATCACACTGATTCATACAACATTTGCGCTGTAAATTTTCTCTGAGCAGCAGACACGTCAGTAGTATCTCTTACATATCTAAATACTATATTGTGCTCATTTTCACCTGTGTTCAAGCAGTACTGTGGCCTAGTTTGTTTTACCCTTTGGAAGTGATATTTTAATGCTAGCGTTGTCCTGGTTTCTGTACAGTGATATTGAGGAAAACTTATTACTTCCTAGAAAAGTAAAGATTTGGTTGGAGAAGGCAGTTGCCAAAGATGAGACATTAGCAGTCTTGCTGGTATGAACTTGTAGATTTATGCCTGTTTTAAAGTTTAGATTGGGCCTGGGCTGGGCAAATTCTTGACCCGCTGCCGTTGTGTTCATAGCAGCAGCATGGGCTCACTGAACGCACACTGACACGGTACAAGCAGTAAATGAAGCCTGATGTTAAGTAGCTGTTGTAGCTAAACAGAGAGAAGACTTTGATACCACATACCCCGTCTTCTGGTAATGTGGTTCCTAAACTTCTTGTCTTGCAGTGTATGCTTTGGAAACAGCAGCTATATGAGAGTCACCTTGAAGAGTTGCTTGTGGTTGTGGCCTTTGGTCACCACCTTCAACTGTGGCATGGGGACTATTTAAAATGCTTTTAGTCTATTTCAGAGGAAAATCAAGCCAGCTGATCCAAGCTGGCACTCGGTGATCATTGAAGCTATCAGATGGACACCCATCATTTTATTCCTTACTTAGGCTAGATTCTGAGTGTCTAGCTTCTGCTGCAACAGTGCTCAGAGGGAGCTTTGAGAAATGGTCAGAGACCAAGAGGACCCAGGGAGTTGCAGTGCGGATGGATGGTGCAGTAGGGCTCACCCTTGGTCCTAGTTTAGCTTTAACAGTCTATGACTTTCTCCCTAACATATTGGAAGCCAGGACCTGAGTTTTGATGTTCAGTTCAAATGCCGTGTACGTAACAGTGCTACTGACAGTGCAGCTCAGACAGCTGGACCCATAAGCTGTGGTTTAGATAAAAGAACTGCTGTAGAGTGCTTCAGTCTGTGGGTGATGAACTGAAAGCAACTTTGTAGAACCCTGTTGGTTTTTTTCACCTAACCCTTGGTGCTTTTTGAAAATCATTCTTTTTAAGAAGTTACAACTAGAGCATTTGGCATCTCTCATTATTATCTAAAATCTTAGCCTTGAGTTTGATGGACCTTGTATCACTCTTAGCTCAGACTGACTTGAATTTGAATAATGTCTTCTCCGTGGTATCATTGTGAGGTTTCAGTTTTCGCATTGATCATCTCCATGGTTTCATTTATCTTATACATCTTATACAAGGTAAATTGAACTGAATCATGACTTAAACATGAACAAAAGAAAATAAATTTAATTTTGCTGTGAAACAAAAATATTATAGCCAGTTTTTGTTATGTATCACACAATCAGAGGAACACCAAAACATAGTAATAGAGATTTGTTATGCAGGTACATATGTCTTCTATAAGGTCCTACAAAATTTGTTTCATTGAGTAGCTCAGCAAACTCATAGTTTTCAAAAAAATATGAGAACAATGGGATTTAGCTCACTGCTGGCTGTCATGGCTGTCACCTCCAAAAAATCTTACAGGTTTTTTGGGTTTGTGATTTACTTCTTCCCACCTTGTCCCCCAGCCCAGTAGAGTTCATAAATGATCAGCCTTTGGTGTGAATGCATACCTGAGGTTTGAATGCTGCTCTTGTTGGTTTAGGAGGTTTGCACACAGGAAAAATAGGTGTGACTCTGATTGTACACTGGCAATAAGTCCACTTGAATGAATTTGAGAGTTCTTTTAAACTTGGTGCATTTTAAGCCTAATAATATATTGTAAGGTATAGTTCCTAAATTTCTGTTAGTATGATGTTTCCTTTGGTCTCTTCTCTTAGAAGTCCTGTAGAGCACTTTATTTCTCAGAATCCACGCTCTAGGTTTAATGTTTTCTTTAATAGACTACCCCACTCTCACAGCTTTTTTATGTCTAATGAAATATAACTGAATAGTAAAACTGATTAAGTTGAAAATCACAGTTTTTGTAATGAGGAAGGAGCATAAAAATGATTTGGGACTAAGATACTGATTAGATTTTAAAGGCAAAATCTAACTAATGAGATCTGCCAATTTGATAAGTGATAGTTGGATGCAATTTTAATGAAGACAAGCCCTTTTTGAGCTAAAGGAATGTTAGGTTAATAGTGTTAATAATAAGTTATTGTCAGGATTTTGTTTACCTTAGGGGAGAGTATGTTACTTACAGTGATGGCACCTGCATATTCTCTAGACTGGTCTTACCTTTTCCAGCAATTAAATTATGGCCGTAGGAAGCTGAGTGATAGAACACTTACTAACTTCAGAGAGGTTAGGATTTTGCCCTGAAGCTTCATATTAATATGTGATGTGTTGTTGGGCAGTGCATATAAAATGAAGGTAAGATGATGAAGGAAGGCCTTTGACAGCTGTCAAAGAGAAACCTGAAAGCAGAAAGAAAAGTGAACTTCCTTTCCTGACTCAGCACAAGAAATTTAAACAACTGTCCTAAATTGGATTGTATTTTCCCTCTTTCATCTTAAGTTTAGTTCTTGTATTTTTGTGTGCTTAATCAAGCACATATATGATTAAACAGTCAGGTTAGCCTGAAACTTGCTCATTTTGAGGAATTCACTAGTGTATGGCAATTATCAAACTGCCTGGATACCAACTGACTGACTTGCAGCTCCTAAATATTGACTTCACAAGGAGCTGCAGGTCATCAGTTCAGTGGAAAGCCATGTTTTCTTCAAAAACTTATGTAAGACTCTTCCCATTTTTCTTCCTTATGCAATGAAACTGAAAAGTTACTAATATAATAGGGTATTGAAGATGTGCCAAGAGCCAAGATCTCTTTGGATTGTCATGGGTGTCTGAAGGCTAGTAGTGCCCAGCCTGGGTCATGCCTAGAGGCAGCTCAGGAGGTCTCCCGTCTGAGATAACTGATGTGCTTTTTCATGATCATAGCCTATGAATGGACTCTTTCAGGAGAGCGGATACTGATCTATATTTTGTTTTCACTTTGATTCTCTTGGTCTGATTTGTCTGTAGGAACAGTTTTAATTGATAGTCCTTCCCAAAAAGTAAAGTGGAAATATCCTTGGGTAATGCTATATGGGATTTTTGTGGGTGTGTACCATTGTTTAATTTTTGATTTGTCAGGTGACCCATCAGGTAGCAGACTTGTAAGGCTGCTGAAATTTCTACATGATTTTCTTTATGCTATAGTATTGTAAGACTATCGAGTGTCCAACCCATGACCCCACTTTGTCCTTTAAACTGAGACCTGCAGAAGTACAATAAAATAAAAATAAAAGCATGAAGACCGTTTTATCAAATCTGTACTATAGAGCAAACCTTTCTCCTAGGATAGGAACTCATTTACCTTAATTTTACAGTCCCACTTTCAGCAGGAACAAATATCTAATTGACCCCACTGCCAGGTTGTTGTCATGACAGATGGATCCTGTGACTTTTTCAGACCTTTGAGAAGATGTAAATACAAGCAAGATGACAACTCGACTGCAGAGTCAAAATGAACCCTCTTTTAAACAACTGAAATGTAATATATGGCACTCTTCCTTCAAGGAGGGCAGTGATCCTGCTGCATAGTGTCAGCAAACATGGCTCTGCAGCCAGCCTGTAACTCAGTTGCCACAGCAACCTGCTCCCTACTTGCAGCAAGGGAAGCAAAACGTATGGTAGAAATATGGTGCTACTGCAAGAAACAGTATTCCTGAATAATAACTCTTCAATTCACATTTCCTTCCTCAAAAATATTAATCAAACTGCTTCATGGTATACACTGGAAAATCATGAAAGTTAATGTAAAAGTATGACATCTTACTTACTAAACTACCAAAATTATGAATGAAAAATTCTAGTTTAAAACTGGAATGTTACAAGGGGGAGTGTTTACTCTGTGGGCTTCAGCTTGGATAGGTTTCTGGACTATGGACTGTCAGAGTGTGTGGAAATACGCTTGACAGTTCCTGAATTGGAAGTCACTGAGAAGTCCTTCTTTGAGTTAGTTGAGGACTTAGGGCTCGTTTCATCTCTCACTGCTCTGAACCTACATTTATGTCTCTAAAAAAGCATCCTGCTTCGTGCTGGACAAATTATCTTCCTGTTGTATTTTGAAATATACTTGAATTTTGGATTAAAAAAAGTGAAAATAAGTATTATCTGTAGGAAATAATGTCTTTTCATCATTTAAAAGAAGTTTTCAACCTTTGGGTTTACAGGTTAATTGCTTTGTTGTTTTGTTTCAAGGAAAATGTGGCTTTTTCTGGATAGACAACCGGTCACACCAAATAAAACTGTTTTCTGATAACTTACAGATTTTTTTTTTAAATAAGTGATTGTTAAACTTAAAAAAAAATATTATGATTTTCCTTAAAATGCATATAGAGGATTGTTTTTACATATAAATACGGACTGACTTGAGCTGGAATCAGGAACCGAGTTTCCTAATTACATTGCAGGGCAGGAACCCTGAGAGAGAGTCATGTTTGAATATTACTTTTCCACTGTGGATCCCTGGACTGCTTCCAGTTCACCCAGGCTGCTGCATGATATCAGATAATTTACAATTTTTATTGATAAATAGTCATTGATAAATATACCTATTTTAACATGAAGATATTGACATAATGGGTATACTCTTGACAGGTGTGGGACAAACGGTGGTACCTACTGATACTGGAGTACAAAATATACAGGAGAAATAGTCATGCTGGTAGAAGGCTAAGGAAAACCTGGAGGCAAACAGCTATCCTCTTTCTTGATTGCTTCTCTAAAAATTACTTTCATCTTTGCGCAGTCAGCAAAGCTGAACCTGATCTTCTTTCATAAAAGTTATTTTATTTCCTGACTGAGGGCAAGTGATGAAATTGAGGTGTGTAATTATATCTTAGAAAAATTATATAACTGTGCCTGTGATTATACAATGTCATGTTTAGTGTAAGCTACCACTTTAATCAGTGGTAGTCTATATTTGGCAAACTTATAAAATTTATTATAGGTTCTCTAATTTAAGTTCCAATGTTCTATTTTGGAGCACAGCTCTTTAAACATAAAATTTCTGGTGGAGGATAAAAAGACAGCATTGGTCAAGTTCGATGTGGTGAAGTTAAGCTATGCTTGGATTGTGTTTCCTCCCATGTGACCTGTGATAATGTTTCCCCATAGGTGCAAAACATTTTTCTCTTACCAGAAGCAAAAATACTTCAAATTTTATTTTGAACCACTTCTAAAACGTTCATATTAAAACTATCAGTCCTTTAGTATTTCTTTTATGGACAAATAATGGCCAATTCAGCAGCAATCAGTAATTCCTTCCATTTCTGTGTTGGTTTTGAAGCTATAACTAGTCCAATTACCTTAAAACTGATTATAGTATAGCAAGGAATATAACACTTCTGGAAATGGTTGGATTTTGTAATTTTTAAATCTGATGAAGAATTCAAGAATATTTTTATAAAAGTGAACTTTGTAAGACTTTATTTGAAAAGAACTATGTAAAAAATGTGATAAAAATTATAAAATACATAGAGAATCTGAGTGAGAATAACCCTGGCTATGTGTTTAAACAGACATATGAAATAGATGGAGGACTGAAAGGTCAATTGTAGAGAAAAATTACTAGCTCTGCTAGCAGTTTCATGTCTTATAGTTTGTTGCTCAGGTTAAAATGATATATATTCTATATATGTCTACGTTGACCTCTAGGAAATTACGTTGGAAATAGACCTGAGTGGGAAAATTGATTGCGGGGTGGTGGTTAACTGTAGGTGTTTGGAGGCTTGAAACAGAAAAAAATTTACAAATAATCTCTAATGTATCATGTCAGACTTATGGAATTTAACCTAAAAATTATTTTTCAAATTTGTTAATTTGACCTTTTCCTTTTTTTTTTTTTTTTTTTTAATGAGATACCATTCTAAGCTAAAATTAAGAAATACTTTTTGGAAATGGTTTAAGCAAGATATTATGAAAGTGCTTTTCATTTATAAAGTCATCAAGTTTTTCTTAAAAGAGGTAGAAAGACTGACCCTGGGAACTATCAACCTGTCAGCCTCAACTGTGTGTCTGAAAAGATCATGGAACAGGTCCTCCTAGGAGCTATGCTAGAGCACATGGAGGACAGAAGGGTGATTTGAGGCAGCCATCATGGCTTTGCTAAGGGCAAGTCCTGTTTGACCAACCCAGTGGCCTTCTCTTGTGCAGTGACTATAGCAGTGGACAAGGGACGAGCTGCAGATGTCATCTGTCTAGACTTCTGTAAGGCCTTTGGCATGGTCCCCCTCAACATTCTTCTCTCTAAATTGGAGAGAGATTTTTTTTGCTGATATTTTCTCAGTGAAAAAAAGATTTCTGCTATAGAATCTTTATCTATAGTATGTTCACTTTTATATATTGCTTCTCTATTCTTTCTAACTATTTGTTATATTTCACTGTTATTAAAAGCATGTATTTTTAACATGAAAGGCGATCTAGAAGGGGAAGTTACTGCAGAATCTGGAGGGTCACAAATACCGTTAATGCTCTGATTAAACAATGCTGTTTAATGTTGAAGTGACTGTATTAGAACAGTGACTTGCATTTACTTTTAAAATGACTGCTTTGAACACATCTGTTGCAAGTCCAACTTAGTTTTTCAGCTGCAAATAAAATTGTCTTCATCTGTCATCTTCTTTCTAGCAGCATAGCTCTGTCCCACTCCGGCTGAGCTTGCAAGAGATGAAGAGACTTCCTTGAGTCTTCAGAAAGGGAAGAAGTTTGGAACTAATAACAAGGTGAGTTTAAAAGAAGCAACTGCAGCAACATTTTGGTATGAATCCCTTTGTCACAAGGATGTATCAGATTAAAGTCCGGGAAAAATGTAGGTAATGACTAATTAAAAAACCCACCAGTGAATGTTATAAATAAGTATTTAATCAATATTTTGTTCCTTGTAGGCTGATTTGTATAGAACCTACATTTTTAAAAGTTACTTCTGAATAATACTTCATGCGCAGATTATGTGTATACATATAGCTCATTATGAGCAAAGACTGCTCAACATTTGTTGTGAGTAAACTGGATTGGTCTTGTAAGTCAACAAGTAAGTTCCTCTGCATCAAAGGAACGACTGTTCTTTTAGAACCAAGTTTATAATACGAGCAAAATTATTAACTTTCCAGATATACTTTTTTTTTTTTTACATTCACCAATGCTATAGTATTGCTCTTAACTGACTCCTTACCTAGAAGTGTATTAAGATAAGGAGTGTGAAGACAATAAGACTAAAATTCAGATTCAGGATTTCTTTCATAGAAACATTTCTCTGCTTATGCTGTTTGGGAGTCTGCTCAAGATTCCTTCCTGATAAAGTATACATGTTGTGATTTTATTCTAAATTCCAATTATTGTTTTCCAAACAGTGAAGGTAGCATAATGGGATTGTTTTCTGACCCAATGTTAGTCAATTCTACAGTTGGCACTTCTTCCAACCGTTTTAGTAATAGCATATGCACATCTAGGCACTGCCCATTGCTCTTTGGGAGAGAATTCTTCATGTTAGATGTTCTTCTGTCCTTTCTGTCTGTCCTTCCCTGCAACCTCTTTTGGACTGTGACAGTTGTCTGTTATGACAATCATAGTTTGTGCTTGGTGAACAGGCTGCTGTTTCTGTTTTACAAGAAAAACAAACATACTAAAATCATATACATTACTTTCCCTGAAAAGTTTCATCAGTGCTGCAGAATATAGCTGGATAATCTCTGCAAGCTGACTTAATGCTGCAGAGAAAAACTTAGACTGTATTCTAATTCCCAGAGTTTATTCTTCAGTAACAGGAATATTTGGGGTCCTCATCTTATCTAGTTTGTGAAAAACAGATTGTGGCAGTTTTTGCATTTTCTTTTATTTTAGAACAGATACAGTTTTACTGATCAAAAAAAATGGCATGGTGAAATAAATGAATAACCCAATGAAACTAGTGCTATGGAGAAGGGTTCTTTTGCCTCTAGATTTAATTTTTAAAAGTGACAGAGTTTGCTTCAGGGAAGAATTGAGTACAACCATAATTCCTATCATTTCTGAAACTTCTTCAAGAGTTGGTATGTGGTTGGAATAACAGACCCCAAATTACAGGGAGTGCTTCATTCAATAAAAACATTAATTTACGGTGAAATTGCAGACAATTCTGCTCCATATTGACGTTAGTGTTACTCTTTTTCTCTACACAGTTCATCTTTCCCTCCTTTAGCTTCATTTTCTACAGTCTCTTTACTTCAAGTGTGTTTGCAAGGGTGGATCTCTGAGGAATAGAGAGAAAGAAATTAAAGGGCCTCTCATTCACTGGCTAATTGTTAGGGCCTGAAGCCCTATGTAATTTTGCATAACTTATATGAAGTTATGGCTGCCTTGCCCATTCCTGTTCAGATCATATCTGTGCTGTACCTCTGGTTTGTATTAGAAGTTGCTTTTTCACATTTCAAGTATGCATTAATGCAGGTAGATGCATGAGCACACTACACACATCCAATAAGTGGGATATCAGCAACATTAAGGAAAATACTTTGTCACTCCTTCAGAACCATTTCTAGATAATACTACTTCCCTAATTATTTCATTTCATTTTCTGTGTCCTCCTCGTCTTTAATGTTGACAAATATTAGCTAATTTTTATTCTTTTTTTTCCCTATATTCCTTTCTTTCACTTAACAAGAGATGTCTTTAATGTGAAATTCATTTTCTTAACCTTGTTGCCCAAGCTATCACAAAAAGTGGAAGCTCTGAGAAAGAGTTCAGGCTTACACTGCTGATGAAGATGGTTTGCTAGCAGCTTTTGATGTGGCAGACCTATCAGAAAGTTCATGACTCAATAAAATGGTTCGTGGTGACAGAAAGACAGTTTCAGGGAACTAAGCACAGATTTCACAAGGAGTACAAGAGCAGTTGCTTTGGTGCCTACTACGTAGCATACAAACTCTATTCTATTGCTTTGGCAAGCATCAGTTTTACTTTTTATTTCCTGTCCTCCATTCCTTGCTAAATTTCCCACTTCTTGAGTTACATGCTAATGTGGTAAGCTCTGCCAGGCAAAGACTGATTTTACTTAGAGAAAAGATTGCATGTTTGCATAGAACATGTGTCAACAGGAGAGGTAAAGTCTTAACAGGAATAAAGGCTTCCCAGTTGTTGCCGTGAAGCTCAAGGACAAGCATAAATATAGGACCTGGAACGCAGCCTGACAGAAAAGGAGGTAAGACTTGAAATAATAGAAGACGGCATTGAACACTGAGGTGATAAATATGACAGCTACTATACTCCTAAGGCCAGGATGGAAAGAGGTATAAAATCAGTATGATTCAATGGAGATGTGTCTATATTGTGATAGGTTTATCAAGCAATATCTTTATGTGCAATACTCTTTAAGTTGTTTGCTGATCCTTTGCACTAAAACGAGTAGACTTAGAGGTTGGACTCTGTTCTATAAAACTACATATATCAAGTAGCTTAGGCTCAAGCATACTGTCCCATTAACTTCCACATAAATGGTACCTGGATTTTTAGTTTATGCGTATACTGGAAATACTACAAAGAAGGATCAATCACAGTGTTCTTTTGCTGTGATCAATAGAAGACCTCTGTGACAATACGCTGGGAAATGGTTTTCCAGAACAGCTGTATTTCTAAAGAGTAAAATACACCCCTACCTGTGGCAGTGCTACCAATAGAGGATTTAATTCAACCCTTATTTTCCCTGTAGAGAGCAGAATGTTGCAGCCCTCTGATCTGACCCTCAGTGTTGTTTACTTCCTTATTAGAGTCCTATGAGTACGCTGTGCTTTGATATAAGGCACACAATGTGCAGTTATAAATTTCCTTGACAGGCACTGTCTCTGGTTTATTTAGTGAATAGCTTATTGAGATCCCAATTCTGACTAAGCCCTTTGGCTGTAGCTCTTCTGTTTTATTATAAGCAATGAATGCTAAAGTAAAAATGTTATAAAAGAATCAGAAGCCTCCCCAAATGGGTAAATAGATAATTCTACTAATTATTTTAAATCTCTTAAGAGAAATCAAATCAGCTATTTTAGTGTTTGTTGCATGAAGGGGGGAGGGCGGGCAGGGGCAACATTGGGGTCTACATTAAGCCCGATGGTTACATTTCAGGGTGGACATACACAAACTCTGTATCTTTATGTGTGTATATAGATACACATGTTTTAATATCAGGAAAAAACTATCAGATTTGCAAAATATCAACTTATACTTCAGGCCAATCTGTGGAACATCTAATTTATCAACAGATGTAATTTTACCAGTAGGGTTATACCATAGTATTCAAGAGACTGGAAAATTCGGGATATTGTAGAATAACAGCAATTGCTATAATCATAACAGCAGGGATTTTTTAAAAATTTCTATTTGTCTTAGAAACAGCTGCACCTGGAGCTTCACTTACCAAGTAAAATTTTCTCTCTTTATTTTCAAACAGTTTTCAATTTTCTGCCGCATTGTATATTTTTAATTAACTCTATGAATTGTGATTATTTTCCCTGGAGTTCAAGAAGTAAAGGTCAAATGTAATTGTAGCGATGACTTTCCTATCTCAAGAGGTGTTTATAACATAGAAATAAACCTTTTTTCTTTCCTTTTTTTTTCTTTTTTAAATTGAGAGTGTTGTTTACCTAGTAAAGCAAAACTGATTGACTAACAGATGCCTTAAGCTAAAAGTCCTTCATGCTCTTTCACATTTTCAGTGAATGCTTTAGTTATTAGGGAGAAAATAACAAGATTAGGACCATGTTAAATTGTTGTAACAAGGACTAGAGAACAGGCTTTTGAAACAAAATTTTATTCTTCACCTCTTCCAAATCCCAAGTTAATTCTACTTATTTCTTCAGTAGGAAAATGTCATTTACTTAACACCTGAATTATGAAACACAAGAAGAACTCTCACATCATTGTCTTCAGTCCATTGTGAGTTTTTCTTTTCAATGGGTCTGCTTTTTAGCAAAATTATACTGAAAAAAGTTATGTTATAGATACATTTAATTACATTTTTTTACACAGCATATTTGTTAATTTTGTGTACACAGACAATATATTTTAATTACGATATACAGACTTGCACAGGGCAGAATATGGCATTATTTTTCCTGGAAATATGTGAATACCGGACTTCATCTTTTAAATCAATTACTAGTTCTTTGGAATCGTGTCTCCCTGAGGTTGAGCAGAAAATGTTCTGACATTGCTCCCATTTTCTCTAATTTGTTTACAGGTTTCTAAAGAAAAACAGTCAATTGTTTCTACAGGTTAAAGTTATGATAATTTGAGGGACAGGCAGTTAATTTTGGCCAAGTGAATGCCTCTCATTTAACATCTTTGAATATCTATTTCAGTATCTTAATGCTGTGAAAAGTCTCGAGGACCTGCTTGGTTTTTCTGCCTTCCTGGAAAAAGAGGATTATCTGTCTGGTAGCGATGGTAGACCTGTTTGTGAAACACCAAGAGATTTTTGTCTGCATTTATGCTCAGGCTTCATGCTAAGACTTGAAGGACTGTAGGTACTTACTTAAGTGTACTTTTAGTTAGTTTACTAGATCTCTAGCTTAGGCAGTTCTTCATTAATTTGGCAGAAAAAATAAATTATTCAGCAGGTACAGTAGTAATCAGTAGAAGATATATTTAGAAACTATTTTTATTCTGCAGGTATTTGAAATACCTCCATCTTCCTAACAACAAGAAAACACTTCAGGTGGTAAGTGAAATGATCTGCAGTGATCTGCAACCATTGTATATGAAAATCTAGACTGACACATCTAAACATCTTAGATATCTCCTCTGTGATTCATTTCTGTGCGATGGTAATACGCAATGCCATAGACAATTCACTTTAGATATGCTTATCTGATATAACTGGATTGGGATCTGAACCTTCTACATTATTTATACAACATAATATCAAGCTGAGATAAAAACCCCACATATCTCTCACTTTCACTTTGTATTTATAGCCTTTTCCTGTTGTGTCAAGGTGTAACTAATAATGTATTGATGTTCCCAAACATGTATTTCTATATAACACACTCCCAACCCCCCTGATTAAGATAGAAAATAGCGAACGCATTCTTAGTTTACAAACAATACTTAGTTTGTACTATACAATCAATTAAATCTTAAATGAATTAATCTATACATTTATAAAACTGAATCTTGGTAGAGAGACTTGCTTATTAAAGATAATGCCATCACTCAGCAGCTGTTCTAGCACTCCATCACTATTCACTTACTGAGGGGGGTAGGATAGGGTATTAACTTTTAATATAAAGTTAATGAAGTTTGTAACTTGTACTAAATAAGAAACATGACTTTATTCCATATATAGAGTGGAATAAGTTGTAGATAACACTATGAAAAATGACTACTCAGTGATTTCATACAACATATGTAGGCGTAGATAAGAGATATGTTTCTTTAACATTTTTATCGTATTATCACTATTTAATTTCCTACTGAGTATGAATAATTTTACTGCGAAATAATTTATGACCGATATTAATTCAGATGTTGGATGGTCTCTCAAATCAGATGGCTACATTACTGAAATCCCACAGATTTTTTACTTTCGTAAGTTAAAGTACTCTCATTAATACCATATTCTTTTTCAAAAAGTGTCATATTCCTTACTTTGAAAAGTAAAATAATTCACAGCCAAAATGAGTGAGTCCTTATTGCTAATTTGACTAGGAAAATTTTAAAAAGGCAGTACTTCAGTTAACTCTGTGTAAACAAGAGGCAGATGATAATGAAGTGAATCTAGTTTCCATTTCCTTAAAAAATACCCCCTCAATCTAGAATCCAGATGATGAGTGCTCTAGAAAAAACTATGACAAAATTAATTATTACATCTTCAGCTCACAATTTGAATTTTGTAAAGTAAATGTCACAGCACACAAAAATAATTTTGAGTACCTACTCACTAACCTGCTGCTGCCTGTGTTTGTTAAACCACAAATCTTCATCCATAAATGAGGGCGGAGTTAATGCCAGTAAAGGAACTCTAATTCTGTCCCTTCTAATCTTTTACCTGCAGTCAGTTTTTAGTCTTGGATATCAGGGGAAAACACAAATTAATGCCAATGATGGCAATGAAACAACAGAAAGGTAGAGTACACTTATGAATCATTTTTCATGATGATTTGCATGTAAAATTTAAACTCCAGGTAGCAATGCAATAAATTCTTCTTACTCTGCAAAATTCTGGCATAACCATCTGTTTTCAAACTGTTTGGAATCCTTCTCCAATATTAAATATGTTAACATGAGTGCAGAATACATCTCCCTCCATACCTATCTTTGTAACCCCTAAATGGTTATCTCAGTGCGATATATATTTCTAACCTGCTGATTATCTGAATGCATGACAGCTTTGGCTACATTTTGAGCTTTGTACAAAAAGAGATTCCCAGGAGGAGGAATGTTAATGGACTTAGTTGGAGCTCCTTCAAGAGGCTGTTCACTTTGATCTTCAAAATGAATCATCACAACTCAGAGATGATCAGCGGCCAAGGCTTAGAGAGGTTTGACTGATCTCTGCACAGTCTGCATGTTGATGAGCCTACACGTTAGGATTACCTGACAGTTTCCTTTTCGTCTGTTTACAAAGTTAAGGAAATGCTATGGCATCTTATTTTATTCTTGTTTGTGCTTACCTCCCAAAGTTAGCTTTTTGCTATTGCTTTGGAGATGCTGGTCTTACAGTAGAATTTCATTGCCTATTATCCTACTGTTCCTACTAGCTTGTTCTGTTGGGGTATGCACTGGGTAGCCAAAGGCATTTGGGTGTTAAATATTTGAAATTCAGCTCACTTCTCATTATATATTCCATCACTTTTATGTTGTCCCTAACAAGACTTTGATGCAAAATTTGTGATGGACTTTTAGTATACTAGTTGCTGATTATGCTGTTGTAAAATCAGTGGAGCTGAAGCTAACAATGTTACTACAAACAATAGAATAACTATTGCCTGGAGCCTAAAACCAAGAATTTGAATGTTCAAGGATATGCTAAACAGAATGAGTTGTAATTCATAAAGTGACTGGGAGATTTTTTCCTACTCTGAACTATGCTGAACTTTTTTGGCCACTTTAAAAAATACCACTAAGCCAAAGAGGAAGAACATTATCAGGCCTTTTTAGCAAACCATAGCATTTAAATGCCATGTCTAATTTTTCAGAGGGTATGGATAGTTGTGTTTGGGGTTTTTTTAATCTTGCAATGGGAGGTGAGGAGAAATAACTCAATATTTACTGAGGAACACTCACCCATTGTTCAAAATTTTCAACTTCAGATGCTAAACTTTTTCAGGAAAGACAATAGACTGCATAAGATATATTTTGATAGATCATCAAATTCTCAACATTATGATAAAAAACCTGAAACCATTAAGTGCAGTTACGTAGTTTTGTCTTGAATTAAAAAAAAAAACAAACAAACTAGTTAACCGTTCTGCAAGTTTTAGTTTTAGGTCATGAATAGTTGTTCAAAGGACTCCTTAAAACAGAACTCATTTGCTAGGATTTTAAAAACTGTATACAGAATGTGTAGCTCAATCAATCTTCAAGGTCAAATACACCCTTGTTTTGTAAGACTGTAACCTTTGTTTTCTGTTCCTATAGTTGGAAGACAGATAAAAGTACAGTTAGGATGGAAGGAAAAAAGCCAACAAACCACAGTTTTGTGGACAGGGACTTCTACAACTTTACCAGAAATTAGTGTTAAAGCTCTTAAATTCATTATAGTTAGTAACATAGGTAAACTGAGACGCAGCTTTCTTTCTTTTTTTTCCTCTATTTTTTATAATAGGTTTCAGACTTTTATGACACTTTTCTTGCAGTTCAGACTAGCTGTAAGACTGTAGGATAAATCAGTTTCAACGGAGAAAAAACCCTCTTATCATAATGTATGGAATAAAATCCCTGTTCTAACTCTCACTGAAGTTTTCCTGTATATCCTAGGAGACTGCTTTGCTCAATGTACAGAACACTGAACCAGCACGAGCTTGATTTTACGTACAGTTTGCTCTGCCATTTATTTCTTTCATCTGCAGAACAAATTATTAATCTTCCTTTCCTTTATAAAGGACTTTTGAACCTGCTGATGACATTAGTATGCATATTATTATGTGCTTCTCATTTTCAATTCTTTTTTCCACCAGAATGGAAATCTGTCCGCTAAAACAAACATGTTTGTTTCTAGAAATGTCTTTTTAAAACAGAAGCTAAGGGGAATTGCTGAAGGTAGGCAGACTGCCTGGTTAATATTGCATACTCAAAATTAGTCCTACTGAGACAGGAGTTTCCAATTGGTACCCCTGGGATTCTGGCACTACAGTGCTTTATGAACATGGTGACTCTTCTGGCTGCTGGCATCCTGTCTCTAGAACCTATAAAAATATTCATAACAGGTTTGAATAATGTCCCATCTAGGTCAGTAGTGCAGCTCAGGCATGGGCTAAAAATAAATGCATATGAGAAGGAGACACGTTGTGGTAAGTGTGATGAACACTCTCCTAGCATCTGAGGAAAAGGGGCTATTTGAATCAGGGTTAATCTTGGTTTTTTTAACAGCCTGTCAGTTTTTTCTTTTATGAATATTTCCCCAAGTTTGTGAATCCATGTGTGTTTTTGGCATTTGTGATATCTTGTGTCAGGGAGTTCCACAGATACCTTTGCATTAAGTGAAGAAGTGCCTCCCTTGTTTTTAATTTTGAACTTCTACCTGCTAATGTGTATTTGAGGCTTTCTTGTTATTGTTGTGGAAGAGGCAATTATTTTTTTTTTTCACCACCTCCATGCCTGTCATGATATTTAGCTGGCTCTTGGTTGATGGTTTTTTAGACTGGGAGTCTTAGCCTGTAAATATCTTCCTTCTGTGTAAGTTATTTGGTTACCTTTGACAATTTTTGTCAACCTTTTTTGAAATTCTGCTACATGCTTTTTCTCAGATTAAAGGACCAGAATTCCACATAATAATCATGGTGTGGGCACAATGATGACTTTACCCAATAGCAGTACATTTTCTGAGGTTTTCCTCTGTTTAATAATAATTCCTAAGCTACTGAGCTGATATGTTTATAAGGTTGTTATTTTGGCTAAGATCTCTTTCAGTTTTGGGAGTAGCTGATTCAAAATCAATCACTGGGTACATAAAGTGAGAAATGTGGGGGGTTTGTTTTGCTGAGTTCATTACTTTACATTTGTCTAGTTTGAACGTCATCTGCCATTTTATCCTCAATCACTCAGTGCCACAGATTCTTTCTGCAACCCTTTTTTTGCAGTCAACTTTTGGTTTTTTTCTTTCCCTGAAAACCAGCTTCAGCAACAAACTTAATCTCCTCTCCATTCTCTTTTCCTGATCATTCCTGAATGTCTTGAGCAGCTGAGGCCCCAGTAAAGATTCCTGTGGGATTCCACTGGTGCTTTCCCTTCACTGAGAAAATTGACCATTTATTGCAGCTCTTTGTTTCCATTATTTTAGTTTGTTATCCCTGTGAGGACCTTCCCTCTTATCTTATGTCAGCTTAATTTAAGACCCTTTGGTGACTGGACCTACTTGAATAGTTCATGGAATCCGGAGCTGTCTATGTTCGCCACCTCTCCCCTGTTCTCACTCAGTTTATTTTCAGTGATTTTTGTCAGAAAATTCTAGTGGATTAGAAAATTCTAGTGGATTAGTGGTAAAACTGTTTAAAGAAAAAGAAAAAAGAAAAAGTCATGTTGATTTTGTTTTAAAGTACAGTCACTCTTTGATACAGAGGTCAGAACAACAGTTTATTTAACTGCAAGTTTGCTTAGTTTGTCTTGAAAAAAGTTGCTCATGATGTTTTGATTCAAGATACACGGTATCTGTTTGATTTGTTTTCTTTTTTTTCCAGTAAGTACCTTCCAATGATACACTAGATATAGAACTTGCTTGAGAAATGGCAGATGAGAGGTTTTTTCTCAATTTAACCATGTTTGACTCTTGTAACACTTAAGTACTGATAATACCACCTCAGTATCCAGTAGAATTATGTCAATTCACACTGTTTGGAAACAGAGCAAAACATTCTGGGTTGTAGCACCTAGCCTCAAACTGTTTGTAACCATATCTTGAAGAAAAATTTGACCTGTGCTATTTGCAGTACAGATTACTTCCTAACACTTTGAAGATAGTGGGATTAAGAACGGTGTGACATTTTATAAATAGCAGTTTAACTACATAAATGTGCCACTTCAGTGTACAAAGAAAAATGTATTTACAGTACTTTAAAAGGCAAGGTTGCAGTTTGTCAACACAATTTGTCACTAATTTTTCTGATAACTTGTAAAGTAGTAGAAGTTGCTGCACTTTGCTTTCTAGTGTTGGAAATACCTGTCACAAGAAAGTCCTGTTTTATGAAACTCTCTTTGTGTGGTTATGCCTGGCAGTAACACAGAGACTTACTCCTAAGACACCTAACAAAAATAAATACCCTTCTCCTCGTGTTTGTTTTAAGGATAAATGACTCGAAGCCTGGTATTTTGGAAATATATATGCATTTTGGTGCTGCATACTTACAGGGAATAATCTCTGTTGGTAATTTGGTAATCACAGAACCATAGAATGGTTTGGGTTGGAAGGGACAGATCATCCAGTTCCACCCCCCTGCCCTGGGCAGGGACCCCTCCCACCAGCCCAGGCTGCTCCAAGCCCCGTCCAGCCTGGCCTTGAACCCCTCCAGGGATGGGGCAGCCACAGCTGCTCTGGGCAACCTGGGCCAGGGGCTCACCACACTCACCCCCTCACAGCAAAGAATTTCTTCCTAATCTAATATAAATCTACTCTCTTCCAGTTTGAAGCCATTACCTCTAATCCTATCACTACATATCGTTGTAAAAAGTCCCTCCCCAGCTGTCTTGTAGGCCCCCTTCAGGTACTGGGAAGGTCTCCCTGGCTAATATAATACTCAATGGGAAGAAATACAGCGAGGTCTGGCTGTGCTATGTTCGTGTAGCTCTTATAATAAGAGATAACACCGGTGAATATTATTGCAAACTGAAATGGGAGAGTTTTGTGATTACATGGAATTTACAGTATTGTTCATGGCTCTTTCTGCCACCTTTTTACGTTGGTTTATTGAATCTAAAAATCTCTGTCATATGCATTAAGAATTTAGGAAAAGTAAACTGTAAAATAAATATGATTTTTTTTAACTGTGCGAAGAAACAAAAATGGTTCTAAAAAGGCGATATGAAATTATTACTTTCTCCACATAAAAATTTCATTGTCTAAAGATACTTGAAAGCTTAATAAACACTAAAGCATAAAGTACTCTAAAGACATTTCTACTTCAATTACATTTGTACGTAGTTTCCATAATGGCTGTTAATAGGAGAAGCAGACTCAAATTCAACAGAAAACTAAATATTTTATATATGTGCAAAGTTTATCATGAAGTTTTAATGAATGGCTTTTATCTATTTCTAATCATCCTTACCACTGCAGAAAAAGCCAAATCTGAAGTGTTCCCAAGGCGATTTAGGAACTTGACCTCTCAGTCCTTATTCTGGTGGTCAAAAGAGCTTAAATGTGGGAATCATTGGTCCTGTTAGAACCATAAACTATGGTATTTAAGTTGTGTTTGTTGTACACATTGATCTCTACTTAGTTGGGTCATCAGAAAAAGTTTCCAGGTGCAATTACAGAACAAAAGATCCTGAACTGGAATTTATTCCTGGATTGGCGGTCTTGAGACCACCCGCTTACTGAATTGATCTTAATTTATCTACAGATTGATTTTTCCCTCCTGTCTTTGCTGTTTTGATACGTTCAAAAATTATACTGCTTTTTTTTTTTTTATTAATGCTAAGTCTGAAACGGGAGCGATAAATCTTTTGAGTCAGGATGAGCTTAAAAGGTATGAAATTATAAGGTAAAGGTGGTAATTGCTGAGCACCAACTGTGGCAGCAACGCGTGAGGACAAAAAATATCACATCAGTAAATCTTCTCTTGAAAGCAAGTTTTTCTTTGGGTGTCTCTAACCTAGCTGCCATTCATACTGGCAGGCATCACTGCAGTTCAGTACATGCTTAATTACCTGAGCATGTTCACAAGTTTGCGTGTCACCCCCGTTCTTCTTGTTACGAATTACCTACTTCAGAGTTTGGGCGTATCTAATCCAGTTGTAATAGCACCATTTGGACTGTGATGTGGAGGCATCTTCTGTTTGCAAGACAGGATATCTCTGAATGTCTGTAAAGCAGTAACACTGGCATAAAGAGAGTTACAATGAGTACAAATAATAGACCAATACAGTGTTTGGCTGGTTTTTATATGTTCTTTTTTTATCTCTGAATATAGCTAATAATTAGGCTTAAGTCTACTTGTCGGCCTTTATAAACATTCTTTTTCAATGCTCCGACCCCCATATTCCAACTCAGAGCATTTAAGCATGTGTTTGAAGGCAGGAGTGTATTGGGTCAGATGCTTGAAAAACAGTTGCTGCTAGGGAAGGGGAGGTAATGAGCTAAAGTTTACGAAATTGTGAAGGCAGTAAATAAGCTGGGTGTGGTGGAAGAGCTGTTCACCAGATCCCTCTGTACAAGGCATAGCGGGTAGGGGAACTTCTAGAATTTGCTGCCGCTGAAGATTGTGAATGCAGACAGTACCAGCAGGTCCAGAAAGGGTTTGGACAAATTCACAAACAGCTGGTCTATAAAAGTGTGCTGAAAGCACTGGGACAGGTTGTACCCACTAATATCCCTTGTACTCCAATTGTGGACTCTGGGGAAGTATAAGGGGAGTAGACCAGAGAAAGCGGCCAGGCTTCCATGCTGCCTGTAAATAACTTCACCCATTGAACGTGTCAGAGGCAGAATAGTGGGCCAGATGGACAAGTGGTCTGACTTGGGGAATTTTAAAATAGTTTCATGTTATTATTATGCGGGCTGACAGTACTGTCATCATACATACGTAGCTTGTAAGTTAGAGTCTTATTAAGCAGATAAAACTTCTACAAGTCTGCTTTCTCTTTGTTATACTTCCCCTAAAATGAGAACTGATGTTTGGAAGCCAGAACAGTTAGAAAAAAAAATACTGTTGCCAAGCATATCATGCTGAATACTGAGTAATTCCATTTCTGTCGGTGATGCTGCTCAGATGCATATAGGTGTGATGTAAAGCAGAATTTAAAGAATGTTAGAAATGAATAGTAAGAGTGATAGCCACCACAAGAGAGAACAGACTGATACTTTCAGCATAGATATTTTTAGTCTTCAGGTTCACAAATCTGTCTTTGTGCCAAGAGAGCATATCTGAAATATGTGAATGTCCAGTCTCTCTCAATACTAAATAAACTGTCTTGCATATGTGCAGCAGAACCATCGCCTATGGTAGTACTTTGAATCTTGACTAATTCAGGCACTTGAGCTCCATTATTGCAGGGATTGTCTTTCATTCATACAAAAGATTGCATTGAAAACAACCAGTTTACTTAGGGTTTTTGGGGGTTGTTTTTGTGTTGTTTTGTTTTTTTTTTTTTTTTGCAATCCCTATGGCATGTAGAGTTAATAAAACTTTTGTATGCAGAAAGACTTATGAGTATGATAAAGAGCTAATAGGTACATTTGTATGAGGCAGGTGTTATTGCAGCTATAGAGGTTCAGTATGTAATTGAACATTAAAGGAAATGTCTCTTTTCTGCCCTAGAAATGACACAGGGAGGGGTCTGGCTGTCCTGGCACCAGAGATCAGTTAGTTTGCTTTTTTTGACACTGCCATGTTACTTTACACTGCCATGGAAATTAACACTGTGGAAGAGAACTCAGTGGAAGAGCAGTATCAGGCATGACATTACACAGATTAGATGCACTCACTGTTTTGAATGTTTGTTTTTCCTAGATTGATTACTATTGTATTTTAAGGTGGCTTGTGGGTTACATTTTGTGTGGCAGCAAACATGAAAAAAAGCCTTTTGGATTTTACAGCCTGAAGGACCTAAATTCTAACGACAGAACCTATTGTAGCAATATTTGAACACTGCTTTTAGAATTTCAAAGTAATTCTGAAACCTCAGTGCATTTCTTCTTTAAATGTCCTTAGGTACAAATTTTATATCCCCAAACTCCAAATGGATATAGCAATAAAATAACAACCTAACCAAACTTGTCTGTTGCTGTTCTTGGGAAGGGTATGAATCCACAAATGTTTTTATAGTACAGTCCAAATTTAGGGGTTGGGCTGAATATTTAGTGCATGTTAGTGCAGCCTTACCTAGAGTAAGTAAGCAAAATACTACTTGTACAGTTAAGTATCTGCCATGTAGGAACTCCTCTTCAGACATGGCAGCAGGGACCAGGTCTCCTTTGTGCAGGAGAATGGAAACTCTGGAAAATATGTAGGTGAGAGCAAGAAGAGATAATTAGCACACCAGGCACCAAGGACCTTGAAATAATAAAACCAACTGTAAGCAGTAATTTTATTTCATAAAATCAGTTACAGAAACAGCATTTTCTAAAATACAAAATAACTTATTTCCCAACGTAGGAGATATTAATTATTTTTTAATTAATTATAAAGAAATACTTTGAAATTTTAATTCTCAGCAATTTACATTGAAGACTTTGTTTACTAGTTGATGGTGCAGTGAAAACCCATCAATTGCAGAATAAACTGAGATTTTATCTTTTTAAAAACATAAAAGACTTTGCAAATGCAATTATAAAACTAGACATAAGTAAATGTCATTGGAAAACAATTTAATAAATAAAGCCTAAATTGCGAGAATGATTGTTAAGACTGGAAAGAAAAAGCTCCTTTCTGAATTGTTCTCCTGAAACTGAACAGTTACATTTGAGATGTTTTCATTTTAGCCATTTCTACCAATGTGCCAGATATTGGAATCATGAAAAAGGATGCTTAAAATGCTTACCTCTTTAACAAAAAATAATGAAATTACCTGTTTAAATCTGAAGGTAGATAACTTAAAATTTATATTCAAGTCAAGTCTGCACTGCATATTGGAGATCTTTGAAGGAGAGGGAAAAAAAAGTAAGAGATGTGTAGGGGCTGTGAATCGTTCTTTAATCTTCCAATGAATATTTAGGAGTTAACAAATTCTTTGTTGTCTCTAGAACTACTTTATTTTCTGTTCCTAATTAATCTTTTTGGTTTTGAATTCTCCGTTTCTTCAACAATAGAGAATAATGCCAATGAGCATGTTAAGGAGTTTTTTTCTTTAGAAAACTCTTCATAGCTGATGTAGTGAGTTCAGGTTTTTTTAATAGTGGAAAGGATCAAAGATATTGGATTTGAGGTGTTTAATTAAGTCTGTTCACAGACAAATGGTCTTGATGAGTGACAGGTTGGCGTGGTGCAGTCCACCAGGAAAAACAGCAATTAGAATGAACCTGTGGACTCTGCATCATGATCTTTTCAAGTTCAAGTCACAGAACTAATTTAGAAAAGAACTTACATGATGTTGACAGAGAATCAATAATGAAAGCCACCATAGGATATTTCACTAATGCAAAGTTGCTTTAACCCCACCCCCCAGTTCAACATTTCTTCACGTTTTATGCAGTTTAATTCTCCTGTGTTAGTGTTTTATGACTATGCATACATATTATGAGGGGTTTTTCTTTTTCCCCTTTCATAAAAATGCTGAAAATAAAATTACTCATTATGGATTCAAGAACTCTGTTTAGTGAAATCAGTCAATTTTATATATGCTAAATATATTAAAGAAATTGGAGTCTCATTGGAGTTGGTGACAAATACTTTCTCTGACTTAATTTAGGATAGAAATTATTAACATAATGCAAGGCAGTGTAACTTTAATGTTCATGTCTCTAGAACTAAGGCAAATGTTTGCATTTGTATGAGTTTGCATGAGTAAAATAACACTCATTCAACTAACTTATAATAAAAATTTATCAAATATTAAAGGCAGGTATATTTGAATAAGCTAGTTGATGTCTAGCTTTATTTCTTTATGGACTGCCACCTACTTACTGCCTAAGTAGTTTCACTTTTTTTCCCCCTCTTCACAGCATACTTTGTCGTTTCTGTATATTTGATCCAGGAGAATTGATATTATTGAAATGCAGCATGTTATCTACACATATAAAAATCCTCTGTTGAAATATTATTTTTTTTGTTTTGCTTTTAATATGAAAATAAATATGTTACCCTGAAGCAAGACAGGCAAAAACCTAGTTCAGAGAATGTGGTAGAGATTCAGCAAGGCGTTGCTCAGGTAGGCTAAACCTAGATGGGTGGATCTGAAAAGCACTTCAAGTTTGCAACAGCAGGACATCCTCCACTGGTAATATAACGCTCTTCCATCCTACCCTCTTTCTATTTTAATGGCCATTTTTCTTGGTATATTTAGATACTTATTTTTTCCTTCTCCTATTTTCTAGTGAAATATCCATAGTGATATTGATTTCAGAAACATACCAGTTTTGTACTGTGCTCGAAAAGGAGTATCCTAATGGTTGAGATGTGCCAAAAATCTTCCAATATAAAAGTGACTTGAGATGTGCGTAATTGGATGTGAAGAATCACACCCTCTTTCTTTACGTATGACCTTTACTGGGGAAAAAACCAATTGGTTAAATGCCAGACACCTTGTTCAAAAATGAATGTGCAAGAAGAATAGAAAATCAATTTTTTTTTTTTTTTTTTATGACAANTTTTTATGACAATCGTGTTTAGTGGGGAACCTGAAGGATTCAGATTCCTATCTGAGACAGCAGAATGCAGAGGAGGAAGCAGTGGTGCTTTTCCTTGAAACATAGTTTTCTGAGAAAAGCTTTGGGTTCATCACGGTGCATCCTCTGCCAGGTGTTACTCAGTTATTAGAATTAATTTACTGTCCTGGAGGGGAAAAAGTATGTGACAGTTACTCTTGCTTTAGAGAGGGCATAACTTTATATTTGGGATTCAAATTCAGAACTACTGAAAGGACAAAGTGATCTTTTTTTTCTGCCTGTAAAATTGCTGTCAGATAAAAGACAACTTTAAAAACTATGGCTTCTGCTCATGCTCTATGGCACAGTGTATCATTAGGTTCTTTCTATTCTTATTGTGCCGCTTATTTGTTTCTAAGATGTAATTTCAAAGCAATTTCTTGCTAGCTGAGGCTCAAGAAGAGCACACACAGGATTCTGTGCACTGGGGCGTATTGAGTTCATTCTCATTAGGTGTTTGCTAAATCTTTGTGATACTAAAACAAGTTTCTTGGAATTAATGTGTGGCACTTATTTCAATTAAACATTTGCTAAAGGCTTTTAATGTCCTTATCAGCAAAATTCAATATAGGCCTTAGATTAATTTGTTCATGATTGTGTAGTGCTTTGGAAATACAAACCACTAAATAATACAGAAATGCTGTTACATTACTATCTTCTAGATTCTGCAGTACCATGATTGCTTTCTGAGAATACTTCTCTTCTGTGCTGGAAGTGCTTAAAACTTAACTTACCTAACAGTTGAAATACTGATGAGTATCAGCTATGTGCAGAATTATTCGCATAACTTTATCAGATAGACATAATTCTGTGTATTATGGCTCATGTTTAGCTCTTAACAAGCTCTAGTATATTTAAAGCTTGACAAAGGCAGATGGAACAATCCCAATTATGGAAAAGTATGCACCCCTTTTTTAAAAAAAAAAAAAAAAGAAAAGAACAAAAAAATCACACTGACATTTTCCCAGGTAGATGCTTAAGTTTGTGCTGATGTCTAACAATTTATTGCACTCAGAATTATAACTTTTCAAAACAGCGGTTTCAGGCCCAAAGTTTGAGTATCACTTCAGACAGAAGGGGAAGAATTTATTTATTTCTTGTTTAAAAGTGTGATCCTGTGCTTAGGGACCACAGAAAAGGAGCAAGGGAACTCTCTTTTCCAGATACAACATGAGCATGTAATCTGTGTTTACTATCTAAGATCCTAATTAGTTTATTATTTAATCAAATATTTAAGTATCATTGGTCACAATAGCCCTTAACCAAATGTTTGCATTTTGTTGTAAGTATATATGCTTTCCTGAACACACAGCAGTGCCAAAGGAAGCTGAGACTTAGGCAGGTGAAATGATTCAGACGAGGTTGCAGAGGTAGGAATCAGGGCTCCAGTATCTCTCCCAGTCAGGCCTGTGCATTAGTTGCTGAGCTACGTTGCTTCTGGCCTTCTGAATCTTTAAACTCAGCAAAGGCCATAGAAAACTATTTGACTTGAAAATCAAAAGTCCAAATAGTAGAACTGTGGCATTCTTTAGAAATACGCCTAATGATAACCTTTTTCTGCACCTTTCTCTCAAGTAATACATGGCTTCACCGGTGGTTTAATTCCATACAATTTATCAAAAGAGAATGGAAAGTCTATTTCAGCATGAGGTGTTGGTTTGGGGTTTTTTTTTGGTTACCTAAGACACATTTGTTATATTCATTTGGATCAATGAATCTCAAACCCAAGCAAGACTTTGTACGATATTTTTAGGCTGGTTTTGGTCCATATTTGTAGCTTCCTTGGTTACAAGCTTTGGTGATTTTGTTTCCTCCTGATTTCTGTTACAAGGACTTCGTCCAACTTCTGCCATTTCTAAATTAATAAAAGAACCACACAAAACAGTGTGCAAATCACTGGGTTAAATCAGCTCATTAGCAGTTTCACCGATTGTTTCTTTTCTTTCATTTTATTTTCTTTTCTAAGTGTTTCTTTCTATCACTGTTGCCAGCTGTGTCCTATTTCCAAAGCTTCATCTACTAGCACAAAACAGCTTGGAATTGTGAGGTAGATTTTAGGAGATTAAAGATTGCCCTGTAATACACTAGACTTAATCCTAATGCCAGTAAACTCTTTATATGCTATCCTCCCCTCAGGATTACAAAGATTTATATAACCATATTTTTTCACATCCAAAGGAGCTTAAAGGAACAGACATAGATTGTTCTGGGTGTTGAATAAAAGCAGTAAGCCCAGATAAAGTATTTTTGTTCCTCAGATAATATACCAGAATATAGCGTTGAGTGGTCATAGGAGACATAGTTGAATGGGGTGATGGGGGCAGAAGAGAGCAAGCACAATTATTCCTGAAAAATAATAGGCTCTTGCAAAGTGTGGTTACTCTACAGCGAATCATCCGCTTTTTAGTATAAATGGCATAAGTATAATAAAGAATAGCATCAAATATGCTGTTTAAGGTATGTTCTTTTACTGAGAGTTAGCCTAGAGCGATATCCAACTGTTTGGGGGGTTTTTGTTGTTTTTTTTTCTTTTTAAGTGTGAAGTTTATTCCTCAGTGTGGAGCCGAGCATCAGAACACGAGTACCTTAGCTTCTGAATTCAACAACTGAAATGTAACTTTGAGTTTCTTTTAATATAGCTGCACCCACTCCCATTGTGCTTCGATTTTGTTATCATTTTTTTATCTCTAGAAAATGCAAGCATAGTTGGTCTTGGTCTGAGATCCCAAAATGACATAAGAAAGGAGTAGTACATAAATATACCACAATATACGTGTCTCTGGTGTGAAAAAACATATTTTCAAAACCCAGAATGTCATGTTTTTGACTTATTCACAATGCTACTAGCAATGTTGGCTGTTTCAAACATTGATCCTACTCCTAGAAATTTATGCTGAACAACTTTTAACATGTCTGAGAGACTCAAGAGTTGCTTTTTCAGTGTTTTGGTCAGCATCCAAAAAAATCAAGAAAAAAAGAACAATGAATCCATTCTCCCTTTTCTAAGTCTTGGCTAAAATCTTACATGTAGGATGCATTTTTTATATTTTTGGGAAACATTTTTTTGTTAATCTTAGCATCTAGCTCCATATAGAAGCTAAGAAATGCTGAATGTTAGATTGTTTTATGTTCTTATACTGAACATAATAGCATTATTAATAATAACATTTTTACAGAGCAAACTAAAAACTCTCTTACGGGAAAATCTATTAGTAATAGCATCTTTGTAATAGAGATTAAGACTCCACTGAGGAGGTGATTAAAGCTGGTTCATCAGTTTATATAAATCAGCATGGTTTATTTATTGGCATAAGCACAACAATTTTCATAGTCTGAAAATGAATCCCAGAAAGTTAAGAATGTAACAGGTACAATTCTGCAGAAGGCATAGAAAACTCTGAAGTGTTCCTACCTACATGCATTCATCAAATATGCCACAAACATTTCTGCAAATTCTACAAGACCTAGGAGAATCTCTTTTCCAAAAGATTTGCCCTGTATCTGGCTGATCTCACAACAATAAACTTTCTGTTCAACTTAGTGTGAACAAAATTGTACGTGACATAAAATGAAGAATATGAAAAGGATGCAGCTAGCAAATATGTCTTAAGTTAAATGGAGGCAGAAATTGTGTAAGAATGTAATGAGTAAGGAGTCCTAAATGGGCTACAGAAAGAAATTTTGAGAAGCACAGGGACTGAGCATACATGTCTGGGAAAAAGGAGTTTACAGAGGAGGAGACGTCACATAAACGCATTTAGATGCTACATCTCTGATCCCAGTGCCCCAGCTTGAAAGAGTTCCAGCAGGCAGATATCTAGGCTAACTGAGGAAGAGGATGCAGCCTAATTGAGAGCACAGGGGTGTATGACCATAAGAGTTCCCTCTATGCGGTTTTCATGTGCCTGAAACATAGCTTGTCCTGCCAAAACAAAAGATGTACTCTGTGAGTTCTGCTCCTCCATATCATACTGTAGTTTGGTAGAAATGAGCAAGAGAATGGATATCAATTGATGATTGCTGCTTGTGGAGGTAGGGAAACATCAACCACTGAAGGCCAGAATATTCTAATCTTCTAGACTTTTAGAGGAATAAAAGAATAATAAAGTAACCCCGCTGCCCACACTCCCACTTGAAACGTCCAAAATCAAGTCAATCATCTGTAACACAGGAAAATATTTGAAAAAATTGGTGGCTTACCACAGCAGATGGAAACATATTAAAAAAAATGTAGCCAACTCTCATTATTTTTAAAAGAAGTAGAGAGACAGGAGAATGTTTGATTTCACTGCACTTCTTGAATTGCTTCAGCAAAGTGCTTATTCAATGGGCAGAATCACAGGGAAGAAGAAAGGCCGAGAGAAAAGCACCTAGTGTACAAAGCAAAGTCTATTTATATCTGGTATCTCAACAATGACTTTCATATAGAGGAAAAGATAAAAAATGTTAAAGTGTCTTTTGCAACAAATGGTCATTTCAAAAACTGGAATTTCATCACCTTTTCAGGGCTGCATAGTGCCTTTGACAGCTGTTCTGCAACTAAATGCAGAGATATATATAAGATGCAGCACATAGCATTTTATCAGCCATACAATTCAAAAAAGGCATAGTTTGATACTTTAAAAAATGAGTGAGAAAATATTTCCATCTTTGGTGATGTCTGACAGTTCAAAATATTTCAGAATTAGTGTTCTGCTGTTCTCCTTTATTTTTTCAGTTAAAAAATATTATACTGAACATTACTTTGGAATCTACACATGTATTTGTTGTAGTATGATATACATAGTCGAAGAACTATATAGAAAAGGAAAAAATGCCACTTAAAAAGTATTTCAGTATTCTCATCTCTTCCTTTTTAGGCTGTGTAAATCCTGTGTAAACCAGTGTAATCTACAGGGATGAGGAAGCATTATCAGGCTAGGTGACCGCTGTTTCTTGTAACACAAAATAACGCAGGAAGTCACATAATTCAATAGGAAATGTAGTGAGAGAGAAATGAAAGGAAGTCATTGGTTTCTCTGAACTGCCAGTACTCTGGTTTTCAAATGTTCAAATCATGAACAACATGTGAATTTCTTTCTGATCTTATTAATTACAGTAATGTTGGGGGTTTTGTTTTGTTTTGTTGTGTTTTTTCCAGTGCAGGATTAGAGGGCTGTCTGTCTCTCCACAGTTACTAGATTTATGTAATTCTGAATCATGTTATCTCAGAGCAGATGTCTATAAGCCAGTTCTAAACGTTATTGAGATGCTAACCCTATTTTAGACTATCAGTATTTTAGAGTATTATTCATTTTCATTGTACAGGAAAAGAAAGAGGAACTCAAAAAAATGCATGAAACTCTTTCTTACCACACCAGTTAAGAAGGATTCTTGCAGCAAGAGGAGTGTTGCAATAGTACTGCTGGTCTGGCTTCAACACAGCAGATGCTAAGGATGGGAGTCTCAGGTGCTAATACTCAGATGATCTATGCACGTGGTGTTTATGGTTGTGTAGTGTTTTTCATCCAACAATCTTAAAACATTTTACAATTCTTATTTTGTCAAACTTTATGATATTGACATGAGATAAATAACACCCAAATCTGACTGTAGAAACTAAGATAAAAAGGTAAAAAGAAGCCAGTTGGGGAAGTTACTGAGCAAGTCAGTAACAGAACTAAAATCACAACTTTTTCATTCATACTGTATGAAGCACTGACAGCTGTCTTTGCTGTATTTTTCATTTAAAATTCAGTATTCAAGGTGTCAGAATAGTTAAAGCATCTTGCATGGCCAGTAAGAAAAAGAGCATTTCATTATCAGTTTTAAATGGCAAAAGGACAGTTTATCTACCAAAGCAGATTATCTGCAACTGTGAATTAATGTCCCCACCATGCAGTAAACCTTACAGATACTAAATTATTCTGCTTGCATTTTAATGTTTGGGGGGGGGGGGTTGTCTGGTATTTTTTTGTTTGTTTGTTTGTTTTCTTTCCCTTTTTTTCAGAAAAGGTAAGATAAATGTCAGTTTAATCTGCATACTGTTGGGTTTATGAAGTGTATCAGCTTTCCAGTTTTACTAACTTTCATGTATATATATATAAAAGTCTTATATGTTCTGTGTAATCTATAGAAATATAGAATATTCTATATCAATATAGACATTTTAATACTCTATTTATAGTATCTCTATAAATATATAGAAATAGAGAAATATATATTTCCTGAAAGAGCTTGCGCTGGGAATGTGTCAATGAAATTATTATGACCATAAACATAAACTACCCATATAATTTTAAAAAGCAAATATAACAGTTTTATATGAAGAAATCTTGAACTTGAAAGGTTGGAGTATTCTTACTGTGTATATCTTAGAAAAAAGCTGTCATGTTCCCTTCCAGTCATTTATCTTTATGGAAAAAGCCGGGACTCACAGAAGCTTTCTAAACTCACTGGGTTTCCCTCCCTCATTTCCAGAAGTCCTGCTTCTGCACTGGACCTTACCTTCTGGGCTGGTGCTGTCAAGTCATACTGCAAATGTGAGCATTAAGGATATTGATGCTGGTCTTAAATGTGTGCGTTGATGCATTGGCTCAAGAGTGATTGGCTGCTTGCTGCATCTGCTGTTTACCTGGAGTCTGTGGTTTTGTTTTGCTGTTTCTTGTCAAGCACCAGCAGAGAGCACTGCAGCCAGGAGAGCAGCAGGGAACTGGGAGAAGTGGAGGCATCTTCTGGGGGAGTTTAGTTAGGTGTATCATGTTGGGACCTTGGCAATGTGGTGGCCTGAAGACCTTCAGGTGCTCAAAAACCCTTCAGGGTTTCTGACAGATATTGTGGCTTGATCATAGGCTAATTCCACACTGGCTGTATATTCCACAGAAAAATGGGATTTCACTATGCCTTCTTTGGATATTGTTTTTCCTTTATGTTCTCCCTTGCATCTATACAAAATTACCTCAGAGAAAATGTTCCAAGTACTGATTCACTCTCTTATGCTTCAGTTATCTGAAATGTGAATAATATCTCCCTAAGTGGTAGATGGAGGTGTTCCTCTAACTTTTAAAAGTATGGTTCATAGGAAACTTTATTAAATGGTTGTGCCACAGCATAGTTGAGTTATCTATATCATCATAACATCACAGGACAGGAAAGGTTTCATTTCTTAATTTAATTGGAAACGCACGTAGAAGAGATTGCCAGTAAAACATCATCTGCTTACATTACTCTTTAAGGGATATTGTAAATTGTGCTCCACCTACCATAAGATTTTATAATATTGCATACAATTTGCTACATAAGAAGCATTAACACTTCCAAAAATGTTTTTAATGCAGCCTAATTTTTAATATATTGGTCTTGTAAGCATCTCTGTTGGTTTTTTTCTTGTGTTTTTTTATTTTTTATTTGGAAAACCTCAAATATAAACACATTACAGACATTTAGAATGTCACTCTGGGTTGATTTCACCATTGTATCTAGGTCAGGCAACTTATATGAGCGAGTCCCTTAACCTCCCTCTCTGTGCTGAATTCTTACTGTGCCCATGATATATAACCAAGTGTAAACTGTCAGGCTCTTTTTTAGGCATTCAGCATACTCCAACATCACTTAGGTGACAGCAGTTTCTAGATGAAGCACATGGAACGTTCTCCCAAAAGAGTTAAATTCATTTAGTCAGCAAACAGAGTTTGCCACAAGAGTTGAGCATCAAGAGTTGAGCATCAGAGTCTTCCCACAAGAGTTGAGCATCATTACAAAGCTTCCACTCCAGATGCAAGATGTGCTTCTTCAGTCTTGCTCTTTCTTAATGCAAACTCAGCGTCCAATGCATGCAAATTAATTTCAATCTAGAAATAAAAATCTAATCCAAACTTTTTGTCTTGCGGGCGATAAAGATGCTATTAATTTGCCTGCTATAATTGTAGAAGATGATTAGGACCCCCAGTTGGGTCCATTTTTAAACATAGACCGGGTGTAGTAAGTGCAGTCACTGCTACTCTCAAATTGTAGCAGCCTGTTTAAAAAAAAAAAAAAAAAAAAAGAGGCTGTTTCTTCATCACTGTTGGCAAGCAGAGGTCAACACAAGTAGTCAACAACACAGAATTATAAGGCTGATGGCAAAAATTAATCTGTCCTGGATTAGTAGCTTCCAAAGTGAATATCACTGAATGCCTTTGAGTCTTTGTTTTAAAAAGAGGGAATTGTAAGGTTTATTGGCAGTGTTGGAGACAGTACAATTAAACTATTAATTTAAAATGAAAGTCACTGCAATAGCTCAGATGTAGTAAATCTAGTAGTGCAAGTTTGTTAAGTATTTTTCACTGTATTGATGAATCTTCTATAAACATAGATTAACTATATGACTTGCTTTCCCCCAAAATAAATGTTTTTAAATGAAAGATAACCCTTATCCACTGCAGATAGTATATGATGCTAATTTCCCTTGCCCTCCCTGCGCTCCGCCTCCCCC
>VXBO01012646.1:69972-118970 GCA_013400135.1 Rhinoptilus africanus
CCCCCCCCCCCCCCCCATCCATTCGACAGTAAAGATCTAGCCTCTCTGCTCTTGAATTATCCCCTCAAAACATCTTGAGGAAAGAGTTTCATGTTAACCCAAAGTACTGAAATTGTCAGACAGAGCCTGTTGAAATGACTGTGGTAAAATTCATCTTAATCAATTGCCTAGTCTCATGTATAAAATTGTCTTTCTCATGATACATGTGGATACTACAGTTACAACGTTATTCTCACCAGATACTGCATAATTAACCATGCCCATTTATCTTCTTACACACATGCAAATCATTAGAAACAACTGCAAAACTCAGATGAGATCCAGCTGAGTTTAGAAAAGAAAAGCAGAAAGAAAGTGCTTAAACTGAGTCCAAATACCTTTAAGTCTGAATACTAGTTTTAAGAAGACTTTTGTAGATACCCTTATATTTGGTGTTATGTATACACAAGCTGAAAGTTTGTATCCTATCAAAAGGATAGACATTTGATCCTTTAAGAATTTTCAGTGCCTGACAGGTGGGGGTGTTTTATTGTTCGGGTTTTTTTTCTTCTCTGAAAAAAATATTTTGTCAGCCTTTCAAATCAACAGTCATAAGAGATGTGCTGGAAGCTACTTGACTTAGAAATTCACCTATTACAGATGCACATTCTTTGTAATTAGATTAACAGATGTTATTAACAGGCTTGGGGGTGTGGATATTCTAATATCTCATGAGATGGCAAGACAGTTCCATCTGTTTCTGGGTGCCAAAATGAGTAGCAGTGCTTACTTTTAAGCTCATTATCCTCCACGATAGAAATTCTTGACTGTCCTAGTCATGTCTGAATGTTAGCGGTAGTTTTATTAATGAGCAATACCTAAACAGTATAATGTGTAACTTACAAACTATGGTGGTGGTGCAGTTTTTGTGTGATCACAGCTTGTGTTTCACAGGCACAGCAAGTCCCAATCTGTTGTATTGCTGTGCAGGATTAACGTATCTCGCACATAATGAGATGATTCCTTTTCTGTGTACAGCTAAGAGAAGCAAATGGAAGAATTATCTTTTTATGGACAATAATACGTAGTCCCCCCAATATCTCTGTCTTCATTCATATAAGAATCAGTCAAAACAGTTTTTCCAGTCTTGAATAGTTCCATGCTTCCCCAAAATTGTTTAAAGTAATTGGGTTTAATTACTGTAAAAGGGCTTGGAACTTGAAAGAGTTTGTTTTAAGCATAGTGTTGAGAATTCATAAAACCTAAACTATTAGTAATTAAATTAGAGCAATTGTTTCTAGAAATTGACATGCATTCCAGGAGTAGGAAGGTAATTGATCGAGATTTACTTATTTTGTTCTTAAACATCTCTACTGTATATTATTTTTGTTGCCACTGTATTTTTCAAAGGTTTCACTAGATTGGGAATGTGTACAAATTGGCTGCAAGTACGCACAGTCCAAACATTTGATTAGAATAAAAGAAGTTCCACTGAGATATGAAAAGAAATTTCTAGGTGTTTACTTTACCTATTGAGTACTTAGTGTTACCATGTTTTATGAACTTTGCCTGCACTTAGTCAGTTCAGAATACTGAAGAGTTTTAAAGGTGATTCAAGAGAAATTTTTTGTAACTTGTACTTTTCCTTTATCGCTTTCTACTTGACAAGCTCAGACTTGCTTAGACTTATTCTCACTTGCTGAGGCAGGTCTTAGTGATTTGTACAGATCACTCTGAATTAACAGAAACATAGGAAGGCTGGGCTGGTATTTATTTACGTGCCAAGGCATCCTGGTTTAGGAAGAACAACTTAAAGCGTATATAAATATTGCATATTTCTACTTCAAATAAAGCACTTTTCTTCCAGCATCTTGGCAAATAAATTATACTAGTGTGGTTGCTTTAGGTTAAGGCTGCCTGACATCTGACACTACATTCACTGATGTGTAACTTTCCACCACCATACAGATTACCTCTGTGTTTGTCCCTATGCTTAATCAGAATGAATCAATCAGAAGTATTTTTTCTGATGCATAAGATGATTTTAGCAGGTTCTGAGGAGGTCACAGTGAAGAGTGGAGGTTTGTCCATAATAAAGATTGTTTGAGTTATTATTATAGCTATCTTAGAGTGTCGTAATAAATGAGAGGAAGTATGTGGATGTGAAACAGCGTACTTCATTGCAGTTTCATTTTGTTTCCCATCCTTTGGAACAAAGATTTCCTCATCCAAAATAACTTTTGTGTACCTTTTATTGTATTCAGAGTAAGAAAAGTTTACCTTGCTTCAGCTCAAAGAGAAAAAAGAATATTTGAGGATATCAGTCAATCTAAACCTCACGTGAGAAGTCTCTCTGGTGGTAATATTCAGCACTCAAACTGTTACTACACTTTGCTGAAAAGTGTTCAGACCTTTCTGAATGAGATTGTGCTTTTTGAAAAATGTGAATCTATCTGGATTGATGGTACGTTTATGTGTACATTATCTTCGCCAGTGTACTCCGATGGGGTATCTGTCTTTAATCTTACAGAACTCTGACAGTGTGTCTCATAAGCATACAAGTTGAGCAAGTTTCTTTTGCAAACTAATCAAGTTCCCACTGACAACCTGAGCCATCTTTCCATTTTAAGTGTGATAACATATTCATCCTCCTCTATCAACTCATGACTAATGGATGGGAATATTAACATCTTGTATATGTTATTATCTAGCCTCTGATAACCTAAGGGAAATAGAAAACAGTTTTTAGTAGTGAAATGTGTGATGTTCCTTCATTAAACAATTAAAAGGAAGTGGAGAACACATGGAATGCACTGTCAACTAATAAGATGTTTATGATCTGTATAATAGCCTAGCTATTATTCTTATAAATTGTTGACTGAATGCATGATATTTCTATTAGAAGTTGTGCTAATATTTGGTGGTTTTATCCATGTAACAGTGCTGTGTTCATAAAAGGTATGGCTGACTCAGCTTTATAGAAAGAACTTGGAACATAAGAGTGGTGAATGTTTAGAGAACTCCACCTGATCCATGGCTAACAAATACCACAGGAGTGTGTGTGAAGCCTATTACAGTTTTCCATTTTGACCTATACATTATTCGTTATGCTTGTGATTTCCCAAGGCCTTGAAACTGCAGTTATCTGCCTGTGGGCGTACCTGTATATTAGTGCATAGATCTCTGACTTTAAAGGTTGTGAAGGTGGAGGTTGGTTTGTTTGTTTTAAGGTCTCTGTTTTGCCAGTTCAAGCTTCAGAGCTTGAGCGACTGCCTGCATTATTACTTCAGTGGGAACTGTGAACAATCTTGCATCTTAGGTTCAGGCTTTGAGACCCGTATCATCCTCCTAAGTTAAGACTGTTTCCATAGCACAATCCAGTGCCATATGAGTGATATCTGAGCTGGCCTCGACATGGATTTCTGCATAAGGTCATTTAACATTCCAGTACATGGAAGCTTTTTGAGTGTCTGTGGTTTAAAAAACCATGCCTCCTGATTTAGCTTAATTTCTCCACTGCACCTGAGGTGGATGAAACTCAAGGCAGACAATCAAAAAGAAAATTTTCAGTGACTGCTGATGGGGGGAGTTAATTCAAGGGGAATAGGCTGGGGATAAGCAACAGTTACTGTTGTTGCTGGGTGTTACTAAGGGAGTTAGAGCACCGAATGTCACATGCAAATACTACTGATATTCGAACAGTTTGTCTGTTACTAATACAGAGGATAATCTGAAAACATATTGTGCACATTTGACTTCTTATCAATATAACACTTTAACTTTTCAAACTACATATAACCCTTTCATTTTTACTAAAGGAATGACTTTAACATGGGTTGCTGGAAGAGGCACACATTAGTAGATTGAGATAAAATTAACATATTTCCAATTTTTTTGCTAACCTGGCTTACAAAAATTTGGTCAGCAAGCCTGAAAGATTTGGGGTCTGTTATTCTTTGTTATAGTTTTAAGGTACTGGTTTTTTTTTTCATTTGTCTTAAGTTTTTCTGGGTATTACCCAGTTTAAGGCTCATATTTTTCGCTAGTCAACAGGCCACTACATAAAACCTTTAGCGTGTCATTTTCTTCAAGCAGTTAAAGCGTATCCACTACCTTAACTAGTGTTTGGTTCAAGTTTATTTTACATTTAAGAGTTCCTGGTTCAGCTGCAGTTTATGATCACATTATTTGTCTGGCATGACCCTTAGCCATTTCCTAGACTTTAGGAGAACAGCTGTGAAAGCAGGATACAGTGGTGTGAGTGTGTGGTGGCCCACCCAGCCGCTCGCTCACTCCTTCCTCCTCAGCAGGACGGGGGAAGAAAAAAAAGTGGAAAGATAAAGAGATAAAGACAGGGCGATTGCTTGCCAATTGCCATCATGGGCAAAACAGATTTGGCTTGAAAAAAATCAATTTAATTTATTGCTAAAAAGAATACATTTGACTGGTTAGAAACAAAGACAAAACCTAAAACACCTTCCTACCTGCTCCTCACCCCTTCTTCATTCCAAACTCCTCTGCCCTCTCTGGAGCGCCGCCTCCCTCCCCCTGCCCAGCCCTCGCTCTCCAGGGCTGTTTCTCACACTTTTCCCCTCACTGCCCGCAGTGTTTTGCCTTTTCCTAAACCCGCTCTGCCGAAGGTGCCGCCAGCCCGGCCGAGGGGCTCAGCTCTGCCCTGCGCTGGCGCTGCTGGAGGCGGCGGGAACCGGCCGTGTCTGGGGCGGGGCAGCCCCTGGGCTCTCCTCAGAGGGGACCCTGCCAGCGCCCGGCCACCGGCACCCACGAGATGCGCTGGCGTGGCAGGAATCTTTAAATCACCCCACACCTCTCCTGCTGTAACTGCTCAGGTGACTGTTAACAAAATAGTACAATGTTTTACATGGACCTGTGGTAGGGAAAAGGGCCTTGGCCATGAATTTCAGGTGTCTCCTGATAGCAGAGAAACAGTCCGACAAGTAATGCCTGGATCCAGCCCAGCGCTTTCCCTCCGTTTCGGCCTTGCTGTCCACACAACTTCCATAGTGTCTTGGTGCCTGGAAAGCAGCGGTCTGCAGGGCCGAGATTCAGTGCTGCTATGAGCAAGTCAAAACATGATCTTGTGTAGAACAAGTCTCCAAGCAGCCCTGAAAAAAGAGCGCTGCAACCCATCGTATTGAGTGAGACACGAAATGGTGAAATCAGGGGCCAGCCTCATTTGTAACAGCGTTTATGCAGAAATCCTGGTACAGGTAAAGGTTTCAGTCGTGAAATAGCACAGTAGTCTAAGGCTTCTGTCTGTATTACAATATTGGCCAAATAGCTGACTGTTCCTAAAAACACTTGTCATCTTCTGAAAGGATAGAAGAAAGGTTACAATTAACTCTTAAATGGAGTTGTGGGAAAATTTCTATTTTTTTTTTCTAAGCACAGAGAAGATTGCTTCTTGGGAAGTGAAGATCATTTTCAGCACTAGTTCCGGGAGGTTGCATAGCCTTATGTGTAGTGTTTCTAAAAGTACTCTAACATCTTAAAATTAAACAGATAGGAAAATTAGATTAGATTTTTGAGACGAAAAAGGTGGAGTATTGCAGATGAAAAATTTATCTGTAATTTGAGGGGTAGGCTATACATTGTACTGACAAAAATGCAAAATTAATTAAAATTAAGACTTCAACAATTTTGTTTAATTGTGAGGAATGAAAAAATGCAGCCTTTCAAACTGCTGACTTCAGGAGGGAGAGAAAAGTTGTTAAGCAGCTTCAAAAGGATTCGGTTAACCATGTGGAGATGATGCATGCCTATGACCTAATATGCACACCATATATTTCTCTCTAAAATACAGTAAAATAATTAGATGCTGCTATTAAAAATCTCCCATGAAAGACCAATTGGATATCTTTTTTCTTTACACCCTGAAGGCTATGATAAAAACAATAATTATTAAAATTGCTTTAAAGAGGTATAAGTAGTTAAAGAATTTTAAATCCAGTCTTCCTATTTTGGAGCTTCAGATAATACGAGTGCAATTTATGTCATTTAACCATAAAAATACTCCATGTGAAATAAAGACACAATTAGATAGACCTATCTAGCTGAGATCAGAATCATGAAATGCAATTCATCATAAAAGGCCTTCACTTCTATTTGCACCTTTGAAACAATTCCTTTTAGGGATTGGAGGAAAGCTGAAAACCAGGACTCAAAACCCTAGAGCTTTCTTGTTGCTGCAAAGAGATAGAATTATCTTAGTTATTACTTAATTTTTCTAAGCTATAGCAAATGAATAAAAATCATGTTTCTCTGATATTTAGACAACTTACCTAATATTTAAAGAGTGGTTGCTAAATAAGTATTTTCAGAGCATCATTATCTGTGTTAGAGTAATGATAATTAGTAAGCATCCTGATAGATGGCTGTGTTTGGTAGACCTTTATCATCCATACTGACAAAATAATTCAGTCTATCTCCCATTTCCTGATAGACAACCTAGGTTTTTAAGCTGCACGAGGAAGAACTCAAGTTAAGCAGAATTGGATTTTTAAAGTTACAAAGCATTAATTTGTCATAATGTATAATGCAAGTACTTTAAGATAATTTTTTTTTTGGAGTATTAAGCATAAAGTTTTATCAGTGCATGGAGTCAGGTTCCTTACTGTAAAAGGAATCCTAAAAATAGCCTCATGATATGAAAGTTTTAATATTGAAGGGCTGATTTTGACTGCCCTTCAGTTAAAAGCAAAGCAAGAATACGTTTTCCTGACAATAAAAATAACGAACAATTAACAAATAAAATCACAATTTCGCAGGTAGTGGACCATCTAATGTATTCAGACTTTAAGAAAAAGAAAGACTGCATTAAGTTTTAATAAAATTTCACAGCTGCTGAAATATATTCATGCCATATTTGATTGACATGTCTAATACAAATAACACAATCTATAAAGAAAAGTGTTACATTTAAGGTCAGGCATGTCATTTTCATTTACCTGTGTTCAAAATGCATAGCCCTGAAAGGCTGTGGTTATTTCCAAAAGATTCTATTCATTTCCTTTATCAACTTCATTTTTATCCACTATCCATACCAATGCTTCTCCAGAGGACTAAAAGGAGTCTGATGAATGCTGTTACTTTTTTGAGAACACAGTAATAATTCCTTGCCTTCTATTTCTATGTTATTTTCTTGTCTTCACATATTTAGAGATCCATTCAGCTTGCTTTTTCTATCAACTGAATTTCAACAAAGTGGAAACGTCCCTAAAACCCCATAGATCGTGCAGAAAGTTTTTGCGTTTTTATGTTGTGTTTCTTTGGTTGCTATCAGTATTCCTTTCAGTAAGCTTTGTTGGTGAGGTGGCTTTCATGGAATAGACAGATACTGCATGAAGGCTCACTGGGGAGGAAAATAGAAGAAAAATTGGTCTTGATATCAGCTGAGACAAAACAGATGCTAAAACAATGAAAAGATCTTGATTTGTTCTATCTAACATATTCTAAAATATCTCTAAATTTATCTAAAATATTTCTCTCAGAATTACAAGAGGGAATTAAAAATAATACTTGACTTCTACAGGTGTTATCTAGATTTGAACAGTTAAAGATGACTATTCTTTAGATATCTAGAAATGTTTTTTTTAGGCATGGACTGTTACTAAGAAGGAAGAAACTTTAAAAAATACTTTTGAAAATAAAGTACAGGGACAATGGAAAAGCAGTGGGAGGGCATGATATGAGGAAGGAATATCTGATAGAAGATTGTGGGAAGATGTAAAGGTGCTAACTGCAGCGAAAATGATAAATCCATTAAATTAGATCTGCTCACATACTACTTTTACTAATTCTTTGTATGTTTTTTACCTCCAGGCTACTCATATCTTTCTCAGTAAATACCTTTTAACTTCCAGAACTACTTTGCGCACCAAGTAATATACACATTCATGGAAATATAAAATAAAACAATCTAAGGGCTGTACCCATCTAAAGATCATAATTTTTTCTAGTTAAAGACAACACAGTAGGTTATTAAAAGTTTCATTAATATTCAGTGAGTTCTTAGCTCTCGCCATAGCACTTTGTATACTGAACCAGGACATAAGTTGATTTTCGTAATTTAAACCTTGTACAAAGAAATCCTAAGTGACTTCATTAGAAACTCATCATGAACTGATGAGAATAGAAAGACGTTAGAAAACTAAGAGATTCTATAAGACCTGTAGTAACCTGAAATTAATATTAAATTCGGTGAATTGATTCTGTGACAAAATAATAGTTTATGTGAATAAATATGTAAATAAACTCCCTATTACTGTGAGAATTTTAAATACAAAGCACCAAATTTTTACTTTCAATTAGAAATGTTTTCAGAACTTTGTGTGGCAGTCAAGTCCCTCAAGGAAATACTTGTAGAATTTCTTAGATATAATTTTTAAAAGATATACTGTGCTATACTATAAAACCTGGTTTAAAAAGGGGATACAATATTGTGAGTGTACATAGAGCAAATGCACCTTGTGTCTAAAATGAGGAATTATAGTCTGTTTAATTGGGCATTTGTTTGGAAGCAGTTCTACGTTGTTCATCAGCATTATTTACTATTAAAAAATAAAATTATGATTTTGCTGAGCTGGGGGCACCAGAGCTGCATGCAGCATTTAAGATGCAGGCTCATCACATATTTGTATGGTGGCATAATAATATTTTTTCATCTCTTCAATACAATTTTTTTCTCCTAGTAAAGCAAATGGAAGTCCCTGAAAAGACAGAGGGATGGGAGGTGGTAACATCATGAAGCAATAGCTGAAATCCATGTATCAAATATTGTAAATTGCAAAGCCTGGTAAAGAGTTTCACAGTTTCTGTCTCCAGACAACTGTTGAAGAGGTGTAGTTAGTGACTTTAGTGGAAAAGGAGGATCCTCTTGATGCGCTCTAGCATGTTGTTAGAAAGCTGGCTTGATACTGAGAGATGCTAAAGCACAGGATCCAAAGGTGCACTGACAGCTGGAGTGGTCTCGTGGTTTTCAGGCTTCCAACTTTGGATGTTTTTTTCTGACTAATGAGATCTAACATGGACAAAAGTGCAAATGGTCAGAGGACCTTGGTCAGAGCTCTTGGTGGCTTGCCTGTAAAATGCCCAGTGACACTACTGTAAGTGAACTAGCCACTGTCAGAAGCATTAAGAGATGATAGAAATTCCCAGTTCTACTGAGATTGAAAAGTAAATCTTTTATTAAAGGATTTAATATGTTTATGTTAATTTATCATGAGAAATTCAGTTTGTTTCATGGCTGCAATAGCTTTTATGAAAGAAGAATTAGGTTACATAAAGAAAAAAAAAAACAGTGTCCCTTACTGAAATAAAGTGTTTTCTCTCTGTTTCCTTAGATCTTGCTCTGCAAGATGACAAAATGTTTTTGCTAAAATATCCATTTCATGTTTAAAAGCACCAGCTTAATAAGCTGTTGAATCCTAGGGAACTAATGAATGGTATTAAAAATAACCATCAAAAACAGAGGGTTCTTCTGAGAATAGAATAATTCTAAAATTTTTAAGAGTTGTCTATATTCATTCTATAACTGAAAGTATCCAAGAACAGTGGTGGCTTGGATAGTCTAAACTATCCTGAGAAGTTTTTCCAAAATATCAGAAAATGATGGCAATACCAGGGAGTGTTTGCTGTGATATTTAATTTGAGTGGACATAAGTATACATTTTGTGAGTCAGAAAAAGAAAAACTAGCAGGCGGAAGAGACTTTCATGAGAGTAATAGTAACCTGCAACACTTTCTGTGGGTTTACAGAAATTGGAAACTGCATCAATGAAAAGTAGATGTAATTTTACTTTTACTCTTTCTTTGATAGGTAGTACTTTGATAATGTAAAGAAAGAAATTTCCAAAGCTTGCTTTAGCTTCCTCTTGAGAATTTGCTCACACTGATATCCAGGTCACTCAAACACAGACGCATGGTAATATATAATCAGAACTTGAATTACAGAAGATCTTTAATGTCAGACTTTTTTCTTTCACTTTCCTGGCAAAGGGAATTCTGAAACTGAAATAGTTTATACTCCTAGAAACTAGCTGCATTTCAGATTGCCAGAGCAGTTCAGGTGAGGTGGTAACTGGTTGCAGATATCTGAGTACAAGCCCCTTATAGTTGGGTGATGGCTGCTCTGGTAGGTCCATGGCACCAAAATGGAGGGAGCAGGCTGAAGAACAGACGGCTCCTGAATGCTCAGTCTTTTATATAAATGTAGTAATGAGCATAGGTTTGCAAAGCAGAGAATGGCCTCAGAAGCATGTGAATTCTTTATCCGGTCTCCTTCCTTTTTCAGAAGGGTGGCAGGATTCAAGCTTTGGGCATACTAGAGCTGCAGATTACCAAAGAGCTAGAAGATCTGGGAATTTTAAAAGCCTAGGGATGCTGTTCCCTCTTGGTTCTTGTTTTAAAGGCCAAATAAATGGAGCACCTGCTAGTGCTTGTGCTTTTTGCCAGAATAGTAGAGGCAACGTCTGTGCTCATCCAGGGCTAAAAATCGCACTTCAGAGAATACAGCTCTTGAAGCCAGTCAGCAAAGCAGAATTCATGCATAATAGAAACTCATCTGTCAAAGATATAAAAAAGGGGTCTTAGAGAAGAAATGGAGATCTAAATGTGCCATCTAAAAGCAGCAGAAAACAATATTTTTCAGCTCAGCTGAGTGGTTGAGAGTAGCAGAGACAAAAGCTTTTTTGTAACTGCATTAGATAAATGCAGAACAGAGAGAGCTTAGGGTGAACCTCTATGAATACCCCTGGATAAAACATTCTTAAGCTCATTGTTCTGGCATATAAACGCATATATATGGAGTATGTGAATACACTGGTGAAGCTACAGCTGGAGCACTGTGTCTAGTTCTGGGCTCCCCTGTTGAGAGAGACATGAACATACTGGGTGGGTCCAGCAAAAGGCCAGGAAGCTGACTGAGGCGGTGGAGCATCTGACATACTGGAAGAGGCTGAGAGTTGGGATTGGTTAACCTGGAGTAGGAAAGGCCCTCAGGGGGATCTTACTCATCTAGATCAATATCTATTGGGACATAGCAAAGTATGGAGGCAGGCTCTTCACAGTGGTGCTCAGTAACAGGACAAGAGTCAGTTGGCACAATTGAAATATGGAAAATTCCATTTGAAAAAAAGAAAAAACTTGTTTTTACTTTGATGGGGGTTAGACACTGGCACAGGTTGTTGAGTCGCCATCCTTGGTGATATTCAAAATAGAGTCCTGGACAACCTGCTTTAGCTGTCTAGATGGAGTAGATGATCTTCAGAGGTCCCTGCAGACCTCAACTGCTCTGTGATTCTTGGATAATATGGCCGCTTGGACAGAAGTTAAATTTATAAGGTTCAGACCATAAGTAAATTTTTAAGTGAAGGCAATTGATTGTTAAATATTTGCCAAGAATCTTGATAAATTCTACATCTGTGAAGATTTTACACCAAGAATTAAATGTTTTCCCAGAAAGTGAACTTTAGTTCAAGCATAGATATTGGACTTTTTAATGCAAGTCAACATCTTTTGAGGCTTCTCAACTGGGTAGGACTGAACATTGTCACCTTAAGATTAAGAATGAAATAACTTTTTAGAAATAATTATATTCCTGTTGCACTATTTGAAATTTAATTTTAAAATTATATAAATATTTTTATCTACAATTATATAGGCTGTCCCTGCAAGGATGACACTGAAAAACACTAATCTGGTTAATTAAACTTTAATCTATGTCTTAGTGCATTTACATGTAGTGAAATCTTTCTTAGGTAATGGTCTTAAAGGCAGCTGTAGAGAGGACAGTAAAACCTGCAGAAAATGCTGTGTCATGAGCTCCTAGAGTGAGGCCGGTGTTTTATTTAAAATCATCAAAGCAAAGATTTTTTTACTAGGAGGCTCTAACTCCTAGGAACACCTCTAGCAATTTCTTTGAAAGTCATCTTTCTCTGCAGATGTGTCTCCTTACCAAGAAGAAACTTTCAGATTATGGTCTTCTTTTTATTTAGTAAATATTAAGCAATGCTTGACAAATATAGTTGTTGAGTTGATGAATACTTCACAAATACATGAAAGAGGGTTGGGATTTGTATTTTAATTGCATTTTAATTTTTATTTCTAATTGCTTTTTCTAAAATAAAACAGACAATTTGGAAAATACATGGTTCCCTGGGGGTTTTCTGGGGATTTTTTCTTTGTTTTTAGAGTTGTGGGTTTTTTGCTTAGTTTTATTTTATTTTATGTTTAACTGAGAACAAAGCAGTTGTTTCTCTGACCTTATCCCAGTGAAACTGTGTTCAAAGTATTTTAAGACTGCAGGGATTTAATTCTCTCTAGAAGGTAATTAATGTGCTCCTCTTTGGCAAAATCTGCTTTACTTTTTAACTCTCTTTCTCCTAGTTCAGCTGCGTATCTGCCAGTTTTCCGTCATCCAAACACACAGAACTTGATGTAGTCGACAATCTCTTCCAGTTTCCTTACCAGACAATTGTTGTTTTCCTGAATCAAGATGAATTTCTCAGGTCTGGAATTTGAGTGCAGTTTTAGATGACCATTTCCCCAGTGATCATCAAATTTATCCAATTCACTCTTACCTGCTTTAGTTTCTACAGTATCTCTATTAAGCTGCATTTTCTGTCTTTCCCCATGATTCTTTTTAGCAATTCAGCTTGCTGCCTTCTGTCGTTCTCCCAGAGAGTTTTCAGGAGAGTGGCCAGCTGGCAAACTGCCTTCTCTAAGCTCTTTTCATGTCATATTGCAGCATCTTTCTTGTTCACAATGGGTAGTTCAGGTCCAGAGAAAGATAGAGGATTAAAAGAGATTGCAATAGGATCGAGAATACTGCTTCAAAATCTACACAAATAGTAAGGGGAGAAAAGCAGCAAGATAATACCTTCTGTAAGGTGACTCTAGTATACAAAATATGAAAACATTTTGTCATCAAGAAGTAACCTCCACCATCTTATAAAAAGAAAAAAGTTGGTGACGGAAAAGATAATTTCAAGACAAAGAGATCCTCAGAAAGTTACCTGAATGTGTTTGTGTCTTCATCTTTGTGAACTTCAAAGAGGAGAGTAATGTTATTAATCCATTATGTGGTTGGAATGAAATATTTTGCCTTTTAAAATTTAATCTCAGAGATGCTCATTGCTGCCTTTCTCCACACTGATGTTTGTCTGTGTGTGTATTGAGCATGATTAAAGAAAGCACCAGCAACCTGGTAGGGATATGGAAACCTTTGAGTAGGATCAGATGTACTCTGGCTTTTCATAAGTACTGACTTTCTGCTTTGCAATGTGGGCAGTCACTGCCATCAAGGCGCTGTCAGTCCTCCCCTATTGTAAGTGAAAAAGTATTCTCCTAAATGCATGAATGAAGTGCTCCCTAGCAGGAAACTCCTCTCTCCACCCTGTAGTTACGTACATAGGACTTAACTATTACATCACGGCTTTAAAACTTGAGTTGTTAATCTATATTTTCGAGCTATTGCTAGTTTCTTTTCAAATTTGTCTAAACATTAACTTCAAGCATATAGCTAGCCATCCAAACAAGTGTTCTGACTGCATTGTTAACTATGTGCTGTCTAATTCATGCATAAAAAAAAAAAAAAAAAAAAAGTCATTTACTACTCCATAGCCCTCAGCTGCCGTGGAATTAGTAGAGCCTGTATTGGCTCGTGACTACTGAAACCAATATTGTCTTGTTTTCCTGACCCCCTTACACATAAACAAGATTGACATGGCAGAGTAATAGAAAGTGTATTGCATTAGAGTTTAGTATTAAAGATAAACAACACAAATGGAACAGAAAGCATATGGCATTCCTTGCCTTCCATGCCAGCTGATGAGCAATACATTTTGTGTTATGATCCACTTTGGAGGCTTTAGACCATTAAAACCTTGCTGCTTTGTTTTGCATGCTTGAAAGTTGCCAGTTAAACCAACTGGAGTAGCCTAATTTAGCTGATTGTGTGACTGATGTGTCAGAGCTCTGGCTTTGAATTTTTGTAGTCTGGAAGTGAAAAATTGGACAAAATGAATTGAATACAGCAGATTGTATACCATAACAGTGCCTTAAGGATGGAACACCGAAGATGGAAACGAAACATGATTTATGAAAAATATAGAAATTAAATAAAATAAATTAATAATTCTGATATTCAGGTAATACATTCAAGAGCTCACAAAAAAAAATAGCATTTTGTTATGGTTACCTAATGGAACTATTTGATATATCATAGAATTTGTTTTGGAAAAATAATTTAAAATGTTAACTTTAGTATATAGCGAACAAGGTAACTTCAGATAGCTCTATCCCTCCATACAATGTCTCTACATCAAAATCTGTGCTAAGATTAAGTACAATGGTTTTATTCAGTTGTAACAAAGGATTTGAAATATTTGCAAGGATTGCACATGAATGGGGTGTATTTGCTTGATACAATGCTGTTAAGTAGGTAAAATAACTCAACTGGAACAACAAGGTCTTGCTGAGAAAATAATTATATATTCTTTCATGAAACTTTCCTATTTCGCCTCTCCCTAGATACTATGATCCATTATTTTTGTGGCTACCATCTTATCTGGTATAGTGATGATATGAAAAGACTGGCCTAGAGATTCCCAGAATGGAAAGAAAATTTTCTATGGTCTGAATGTGTTTGGAGCGAAAGATGTGTAGTGTTCATTCACCATTGGTTTGTAATACATCATTTTAAAACTTTAAAATACGATCGCCTAGAAACTCCTCTTACACATTCAGGAATTGATTTTACTTTTTAATGAAGTATTTGTTAATCACAGATTCTTAAAGGTCAAAGAAATGTTAGCTGAAACCACACCTTTCTTTTGATTGAATTTCTTGAAAATATTTGATCACTTTGGTTCTAAAATAAAATCAACGTTCTCTCGGGCATTATTTATCTATTTCCATTTATGTCTGCATCAGCCTTTTTCTTCCTGGATACAGATCTATTTAGACAGGTCTGGCATAGTGTGAGACAGTTTTTTCATGTTTATTTGAGACTTGAAAGAGGAGGAAAGGCAATACCTCTTTGGATATTTTAAGTTTCCCGTGATTCAGTGTGTTATGTCGGTGAGTGATAGCCTGCTCGAAGGCTCAGCTCTTTGCTGTTGTGAAATTACTATAGTGCTATCTAGATGTAGGAGGGTGGCCTCAACAAAGCAGAGTGGCTCATAGGCAAAGTTTCAGGGTAGTGGCAGAGCAACTTCTGGAAAGGCTGAAGGGATGAAAAAGAATCAGCAAGACTTCTGTGAGCCATGATAGGTGTGGCTGTATGGTCCACTGGCTGAAAGAGCCTTTCTCTGCGTCTCCTCTTCCTAATGTCTGCACATAGGTCCAGCTAATCTGATGTCATTAGGGATCTGGTACTTCTTCTGGGGACCTTTCATACTATGTTGGAGGCAAAACATGGTGCTGGTTTAAGACTGAGCCTTTACTAGTCCCTCGCAGTGCAAGTTCCCATGCTCTGTTACAAGTGTGGGATTTTTTGTTTCATATGACCTTTTTTGAGGCTCTCTTTATGCATCTCGGCTGTACTGTAGTAACTTCACAAGAGCAGAGATTCAGAGTCCTCAGTTGTATTATTCTTTTTCAGGCTAATTGGACCAAAATATTTAAGTATGCTGATATTTATTGCACTTATGACAATGCCAAAAGTGATTCACTATCTCTTATTTCTGCTCAGTCATTTAAATAACCAGATTACGTTTTTCTGCTTCCTAATTTACTAAGGTAGAAATTCACTATGTAGACAAAGAGTGGTGTGTTTTGGGGTTTTCTTACCAGATCTCTCTCCTGCTCTTCCTTCTACATTATCCCCCAAATAATTTAGGAAGTGGCAGCATGTTGCTCATTCACATAAAGTGGTGTTGCTTCTCAGAAGTTGCTAAGTGCCAAGATTTTTGGATGGCCAGTCTTGTGATCATAGAAAATCTTCTTGAATTGGTTAAAAGCGTCATCTCTGGAATATTGTAGCTGAGTCAAAAAATTGAAAACAGTTACAAATAGTGGCAAAGCAGAAAAACTGTGGTTCACTAATACAAACTTTTTTGTTTCACTCAGCATCTTTCTGAATAAATCTTGCACAGAGTTGAGCAGTAGAATAACCAGTACATTAATGTTCAGTTTGCATGTCTATCTAAATTCAATCTCTTAATAAAACTCAGTTATTGATTATTACATTTCTAATTTGCCTCAAGGCTCTTCTACAAAATTATGACAAAGAAACAAAACATAAAAGAATTTTCCTGTGGAGAATTATTCAAAAAATTAAAATAGAATATAAAGCTGAGTTAAATTTATGTTATCCAGCATTAAATCTAACAAAGTTTTATGAAAGCTAAACTGTTTAGACAGCTACACTGAAAGTATAAAAATGTAAAACTGTGTACTAAAAGTAATAGATAGTAAAAGTTAATGTATGTTTGGCTTATGAGACTGCCAAGTTCAGGATATCTAAACACACTTAAAAGTTAGAGTTTGAAAATTCTAGCTGAAGGGCTTTGACTTTCATTCCAAACAACCACAAGGTTGGAAGAGGTTTAGGTTTGGATATGACTCTAGTTTCTACTGCTTAAGTCTCTCTCGGGATTTTCACTTAAGAAACACCTTCATATTTTGGTTATGGTATTTCATAAGTAAGAGTAATTATCCAGTGGAGATTTTGTTAATCACAACGCATTTTTTCCTGGAGATCTATATATCTAAAAATATTCAAAGCAGTACTTTGTCAGAAATAAGTTTTGAAAGATGTGCCAGTTTAGTTGTGCAGGGAGTTGCTTCTAGAGAAGTTTTTTAAAAAACAAAAAAGAAAAGAGAAAGGAGTTACACCAATGGTTACACGAGTGAGTTACACCAATATGGTTAAACAGGTACTTAGCTTCCTGCATTGTGAAACCATTTGTGGAGTTGAACATTTAACTCGTGTAAGAGTCTGTGTATTTGCTTGTCTGGTTTTCGTATAACATAAAAAAAAGAGAGGTCCCCAGAATATTTAATTAGCTCAGTGGTTAGAGTATTCAGCTGGGACTGGTAAGAATATTTTTAAAAGAAATGAACCTTCCACTGAACAGAAAAAATCAAATCTGTAATCTAGAATTACTAAAATGTGAGTTCAGATTACTTATCCAAAATAATAGAGCAGCTCACAAGGAAGTCTGAGAAACTCTCCTCCAGAATACCCGGCCTGCTGACTTTAGACCTGGGGAGTGAGAGTGAAGTTTCAATTCTATACTTCAGATAGTAAGACCTTAATCTATTCTTACATAAATAATTTTGACAAGGGCTTCTTCAAGCTTGATTTAAATTATTAGACCTCAGTGTCAAAGCATTCCATCACCTACTTTTAACATCCTAATCTTGGGCTATTTAGGGATTCACCTAAGAGTAAGGCTCTGAGCTTTAGACTATAGCACTGTGAGCTGTTGCAACACTGCATGAGCATGTGAAATGGGCGACTCCACTCTTTCATTGTGTAAGAGAAATGCAGCTGTATCCGGGAAAGGTTGATCTCCTCAAGACAGTCAAATTAACAAAAGGCTAACAGATGTCTAGACCTGACCATATGTTTGTGGTCGGACAGATAACTAGTACAAAAAGGTATTATACAATGATGACATCATGCAACGTAGGAGTAGTTCAGATACCTTCTAAAGTTATATGGCTTAATGCACAAAACTAAACAGATGCTGCTGATAATAAATTCCTCTCAAGTCTATTTTTCAATTAGTAAAGTTACTAACCAATTATGAAGCGTATAACAAATATAAAAAAGTTATTTGCTGATAGTAGAATTTATTTTATTGTGAAGAAGGAATCAAAACAATGCATAGCAAACACCATGGTGCTGTGCTTACTGGTCTGGATCAAAAATTGAAGTGGCTTTTCTGGTTCAGTTGGTTTCCTACCTATCACCAGTGGAGTGGAGCACCAGTTGCGTGTTAGTGTACCTGGTATGTCAGAAATGGCTGGGGAAGAGGAGGATGCTGGGAAGGTAAATCAATACCTTTTAAATGAGAATAGTATCAATTTCTGGGCAATGTGGTCCTAACCAGAAAAATTTAGTATCCTCTAGAATCTTAGGCAGGGAACTTAGACTTCAGTCTTCATTGTTGTCACCAATTAGCAAGCAACAATAAAGGGACTATGTGGTGCTGTGGGACTCATTCTGGTGGTGGTGAAGTGCTAGTCTTGAATTTTTAAGCCCATTTTCGTTTCTGAGAAGAGGTTATCATGGCTAAAGCATCACTACAGATTTTATTATGCTTCAGTCTAACATGACTTTGTACTGTGTATTCTGTAATGATAAGCATGATGAGAATTTAATGCAACAAGTCAATACAGCAAAGGATTTTCTTCCAGAAATAACTAAATTAGAAAACCTTGTGGCAAAATAGTGAATATATTTCCTGTTGCAGTGAGATACCTCATTATTTATTTGACCTTTCAAAATTCTAGTTATTTAAAATTTAATGTAAATTTAAAGAGATGTACTCATAGAAAAATATAATGAGATCTAGTAATAACTCTAAAACTCAAGGGAACTTTTTAAGTATAGAACATACCTCTTAAACCCTGATGGCCTTTAAACCTTGAAGAAATAGCTTAAGTAAGCACACTAAACTTATTGCTGTGAGGTATAGTAGGGGGTGATAACTGAAATGTATTTGATATTAATTTGTGCATGAAAATTTGGGGAAAAAAATTATCAAAATGTTCCTTGCATGAAACCTTTAAGGGTTTTTTTGTCTTTCCAAGTGCAATGGATTACTTAGGAAATCACTGGATCTCATTTGCTGCAGGAGTCCTTTTGAGATATAGGAACAGAATTTTCATTCTGTGTCCTCTTTGTGTTGCACACACATGCTTTTAACTATACCCTGCTTTCAGTATGAAAATGTCAATTATAACTCTATAGAAATTAACAGAAGATTGTTGTTCAGTCAGATATTCCTTGTCTCCTCCAATGAAAAGTCATTTTTCTGTCTCCCTAATGAAGTTGTCTTTAAGGCTGAATGGTATTTTAAACTTGGAAAAAGGTAAACATTAAAATTGTAGTCCTTTGGGCAATTCCACTCATGCCATGTGAGTAACATAGTTTCTAAATTAGGTCAGAATGAAATCCTACTGCAAGCCTTATTTTTCTGTTATAATTTACTGCTGCTTTAAATATAAATGTTTTGTGTGTATTGGCTGTTCTTCGTCCATTGGAAGGACTTGTATGATTTTTCTGCATCAGATAAAAAGATGTTTTCCTGTGCCAGGAAAAAGATTTTCACAATTTCCTCTTGGAATTAGAGTATGGACAAATTTAGGCAGTTACAGCACAGGTTGCACTTATTGCCTTTTGGGTCTGGGAAGTAACTTTATGGTCTATGGTAGATTTTAAAACTTGCTTTCAGTTGTCCACTGGCTGACTAGTCAGCAAGGTGGGAAAGTCTGGGTATACCTTGGCTATATCCAGTTCAGTGTAGGTTCAAATAATTATTAAATTTACCCCATAAAAATGTATGATGCAATTGAGCTGCCTCCCTTTTTTTCTTACCAAGCCATATTTACCCTTCTGAAAAGATCCATACTCTGTACTAAGTATAATCCAAAACCGGATATGGAATTCCCGTAATATGTTGATTCCTCCTCCTCTGTAATGAGCATAACTTAAACCTCCTGTTGGAAGAGTTATGACCTTCACGCTTTTGTTGGCTTAGATCTCCTTCTTTTTTTCATAGTGTGCAACTCATTTCTTATCTCTAATAATTTGGTAAATTATTACTAGTATTAAAAATCTGAAACATCTGTTGTTGCTTCTTTCCTTTTACGGTGTAGGTCCTGTGTAAATATAAAATGAGAGATAATATTTGAGCCCCAAACACCACAACCAAAGCAGATGACGGGGAAGATTATTCCAGATTAATTACCTTTGGCATCAGTTTCCCAGGTTGTTCTCTATTTCATTAGACTGACAATGGTCCAACACTTTTCATGCTGGGACTGACGGGGAGAAGCTGGGGGCAGGGGGATGTAAGGCAGGATGTGCTGCTCTGATGTACCCACAGCAGTCAGATGGCCTTTAGGAGAGTGACCCTATAAGCTTTATAGTTGTGGTTATGGCTTTGCAGGTCAGAATGGAAGCAGCTCTTGCAGGGACTATTCTTACCATCACGTGTCCTCTGCTAACGGGCATCACCAGGAAGGCATTACCAATGTGCCTCTGCTTTATGGGCTGCGTGGGCTCTGCCTGCAGCTTTGCGCCTGGGCAAACTCCAGGAGCGGAGATTATGTGATAGAGTAGAAAGGACCTCCAAAATCCCAGGAAATTTTAGAGCAACATAATTGTGCTGGCAGATGCAGAGAAACTGTGCTGTAGAGTCTTATTGATTCATTTAGCTGCAGGTATCCACTCTTAGAAGTACTTCTTAGTAGTTAGCTAAAAGTAAGCAGTTGATCTAGTAAACTTTCAAGTAAATAAGATGAGTTTATTAGCCATAACTGCTCTATGAGTGTTTGATCATAAGGAAGCAGGAGAATATACTCTCTCCAGTATGTGGTTTTAACATTTTAGTTTACAATGCTAGGGCACTAATGATTTTAAGGAGTCCACTGTGTTCTCTGGGAAGCTTGATCAAAACATTTGTATGACAGTTTCCATTTCAGAGGATGTAACTAATTTACCTATATGATTTTATTTTTTTTCTTATGGGAATAAACCACCACGGAAATCATGGTATACTTTCATTTCACTTCTGTATCCTTTCATCCAGTAGTCTCTGTCCCTATTTGTTGTATATTCAAAAGGAAATGTCTTCATTATCCCTATATTCTACCCAAGTTTCCTCTTACAGAACATATAGACATCTATGTTGTGGATTTTCTCTACTGCTTTCATCAGAAAAAAATACTGTAATTAGAGGCGCATTAGCCCTTGTGCTGTCTATTTTCCATCAGTAAAATTTCACTGGACAGCGGATTATTAATGCCTATTAACCTCCTGACAAGAAAAGATGACTTGGTGTTGGTTATACTGCATGGCTCACAAAGCCTAATATTTATGTCTAGATATTCACTGAAGAGTCCATTAACTGAGAAATTTCTTTTGACTTTCTTCATGAGCCTGCAAAGAGATATATTTATATAATGAAGATCCTGTTATAATTTAATATTTTATCATTTCTGTTGTTTAAAAGTGATGGGTTTTTTCCTGTTTAATGTTACACTTTTAGATGATCTTGTTTGATTACGCATACCCATTTCTTCACAAGATGGAATGGCTGAAAACTGGAGTTCAGGATATTTTTAATGGGATTTTCAGCTGAGTCTGCTCTTCGTTCTGGCTTATCTGCTGGTCTCATGATTGCTAGTGGTGGCTGAAAGGGAGGGAAGAGGAACCTACGGTGCAAGTAGGCAGGAGGGAAGAACAACTTCAATTCATCTTAGCGGTCCAGTGGTGAACCACTTCAGGAAGCTTATTGAGCAAAAAGCACACAACCAAGAGAGGATGAGGAGTGGAGAGGAAGGGAGGACTGAGAGAGCCCAAAAGTTAGGTTTATTTACATAACTGTGGAACTGCACACTTAATCTCACTCTGGGACTGGACTGCTCAAAATATGAGAAAAGGGAAAAGGCTGTGTCAGCTTAATGTAGTTTAAATCTACAAGTGCTTTCAGTCACAAATTTTAGCTCTGCAAGTTTTCCAAAGGGCAGGGTTGGAATACCTCTGTTGGCTAAACTTAGGAGAAGACAGTGTGTGTTTGTGGTATGAACTTTTAGTCTTTTGCAGTGCAAAATGCATTTGTGGGGAAGACAGGTTAGAAAGCAAGTAAGTTAGCAGTAGTGAAAAATAATTTTCTGGAAGATTTTAGAATTAAAGGACTGTATTATTTGCATAATGGACTTTTGTTACTGGGCTGAATTCTGTTAAAGACCATGTATTCACTGTTTCATTGTGAACAAGGTCATATCCAAAACTTCCATCTCTCCAAATACCTGGAAGATGGGATATCTCTCTTCCATGCCTTTTCACAGTCCTTTGTTAGCTCAGGTTTCAGATATTTGTGAACTTGGTAACTGCTTCAGGGCTTATTCTGCAGCAGGATTGAGGTGCAGTGCAGTTACTTGAACGTAACGGTGTGTATGTTGATGGGCGGATGTCTGGGGAGGACACAGAAAGGTAAACACAATTTTTCTCCAGTTTGTGTTCTGCCTCTGACCTGAATCTGGATTTTTGTTTCTTCTCTAAAAGAGTCTAAGTTATTTAAGTGAAAGTTTAAGACAAAGACAACTGTGTCTAGAAACAAAAGATGTTAACTAAGGAGGGGAAAAAATCTGCTCCAGGTAGTGTAAAATAATTGGAAAGATAGGTTTGTTTATGAAAAAATCTTCTAACAAATTTAAAACTAATAACTGTAAAATCAGTCATTAGATGCAATAAAAGTTCTGGGAATGGTTTCAAAATGAATGATGAATGAAATCAGAATTCAAAAAAATTAATATTTTGTCAGGAACTATTAAAAAATGTTTTATATATAATGATTAGTTTTACCTTAATTGCCTCAAAATATAAGTTCTTCAAATTAGTGTGCATTTGAGTGGAAAATAATTGCATTTTAAATTTCATTGAAGAGACCTGGCAAACAAAATGGTAATTAAAAGCAGTTATCATATAAACAAAAAGCATCAAAGCCTATACATTATGGATTTTTTATTCCTCGAGTTGAAAGCAAGCTAGGCAGGGAAATGATTGAGATTTATCCTAGATTAGCTGAAATGGTCTTGAAAATTAAAAATGTATGTACCACAACTTCAGTATAAAACTCACATAGAAATCGCAGTGTCACTGTCAGGGTGAATTCCTCAAGGCACGATACAGACCAAGCAGTGATATTATTTTGCTGTGGCTTTAGTATTGTTTTACAACAAATTAAATAATTATGCTCTGGTAGTGTCTGTATAATGCAGTCTTTCAGTTCTGTATTTCACTGGATTTTTATTTTGTTCTCACTTTCTCATTTACCTTTCCCTAACATTTTCATTCTTTCATTCTGTTTTCCTGTTTTCTTTTTTTTGTTTCCTCAGAAGCAAAACCATCATAAAAAATCCCATTCTGTGCATGTACAAAGATACTAACCAGCAATCCTCACAGAAGATTCATAACTCCTATGTAATTCTCAGCCCTCCCTTCCTTTCAAGTCCAAGAGTTTTGCACACACAATGAAGGTCAAGACCTGAGTTATGATTAACCTTTTATTTTTATTTGTTGCAGTCCTTCCATTTGTGCTGAAGAGATGCCTGGTAGCTTTAAGTGAGATTAGGGTATTAAGATGAGTTTTCTTTGGTACACATGTGTATATATTTATATATGCAGTTCCTATCTTGACCCAGTCATTGTCTTGAAGAGTTCCCATCTACGGAAAAGACTGAAAAAGGGTATTATTACCCTCATGTTATAAATGGGAAATTGATACAAAAAGCTCTTGTACAAGGTTGTGTCAGTGATAGGAATTCAAGACCAGTTCTTCTTAAGCCCATTCTAAAGCAATACACTCACAAGTAGCCTTCTTGCAGGGCAATGACTTTCAAAACCAAACACCTTTTTGAAATTACTTGTGTCTAGTTTCCAGAATTCAGTATTTTACTTTCATTTGCGGTGCCCCCAATAAACTTTTTAAGCCACTTCTTAAGGGCAAGTGGCAGTTTCCTTAGGAAGATAAAAAACAGGCTTATTGTGTTGAATAAACTGAGCAAAGATGAAGTGTACAGCTAAATCCATCCTTTTCTCATTGGAGTATCCCTTTTTCTCTCTCTCACCTACAGCAGAAACGTGGTGGGGGGTTGTTTCATGTCATTTGAGAGCTGAAGAACACACTAGTGAAAATTCCAGTATATCATACAGTGGTAAGCTCAATTTTTTACTCACTTACTGTTTGTACCACTTAGAATTGAAAAGGCATAGTGAATATATGTGATGAAAATGATACTTCTCCAGGTTCCACACTAAATAAGATTTTTCTTCTGAATTAATGATATAAAAATCTTTTTCATCTGTGTTCAACTATAAAGGTTGCTACTTGTTAATGCTGCATGATGTCTGAATTTTTTTCATGAGCTGGATGCAGTTTCTGTGGGACTCGTGTAAGCTTTTGCCTTAGAGAACAGCGAAGGGTTTTATTCTTGTTGAGTCTGATGACTCTTATTGATTTGATGTCCTCTAGAAATCTCTTCAGAGGAAAACACTCTCCTTACAGAGGTAGATTAACTGTTTGACCTTTAAGCACCTCATGAAAATCAACTCTCTTTTAAATGCAAAAATGTCACCTGGTAATAAAAGAGGCTTCTTAATGTGTTTGGGAGAAAGCTTAAGTTTTTCTTAGGATTGTTGCTAGAGCTTCACTCTATATTCTGCAGCTTGCCTTGTGGCAGATTGTTTCATTATCCAGCAGTATCATTAATCTTCTTTATTATCACCTTAAAAATAAACAAACTATGATTTTGTTGTGTTTGACACGAGTAGTGCATTTTAATTTTGTAGGCTTGTATTATTGACTTAGAAAAACCCTGTGACGTTTCAGCTTGAAACACTGACATACAAATATGAAAACGCTATTCATATGTGTGGAAATGGCATCTGTTGTGCGTATTAAACAAAGTGTGTGATTTTTATCTCTTCCACTTGGAGCTTAGCGTTAACTAGGAAAGTTGCTATTAATTAATTTGAGAAATAATAACTTGTCATTCATTTTACTTTCATCAAAATAGTAATGCTGTTCTGTGGGACATACTGAAAGCAGGCCTCTAAGGAAACAGAGGCGTAATCCTGAGTCTTATGGTGGAGTTAATTTCAGTAATAATAATTGAAAAATCAGTTGGTTTGATATTCTACCTCTGTGTTTTATTTCTTTATTTTACAACTTCTCAAAATTTTGTTTTCCTCCTTTATTTGTGTCTATCAGTTAAAAGTACAAATACCTTGAGGGTGGCAGAGCACTGGAACAAGCTGCCCAGGGAGGTGGTGGAGTCTCCGTCTCTGGAGACATTCAAAACCTGCCTGGACGCGTTCCTGTGTAACCTGCTGTAAGGTGGCCCTGCTCTGGCAGGGGGGTTGGACTAGATGATCTACTAAGGTCCCTGCCAACCCTATGATTCTATGATTCTATGAAATGGAAGCGATGATGATGGGATAATTCAGGCTTATTAGGGGGGTTTTGATATAATTTTCTTAATTCTAGAGTGTGGAAACATGGACAGATGACAATTTATTGGCATTTATTTCTGCTGTGTTATGATTTGAAATTAAAAGAATAATTATATGCTTATGAAGGGAACACATGAGAACTGTTCTAGTGATGTCTTCATCAAATTTATGGCGACTGGAATAAAGTTTTGTTTCACTGTTCAGCATTCAAAGCCATTTGCAGTCCTGGAAAAAAAAACACAAACCAAACCAAAAACTAACACACAAATCTAGGGGCTACAGACATAGATATAACTGGTTGATCTTTAGGGATTAGCAAAGTATAATAATGATGTAATTGAACAGAATTAGAGAGGAAAGCTTTTAGGGGAAATCCAAATAGATATGTCTGTTATTCATTGACTCACATTTTTAGTTTTCTGTATTTTCTCTTTTTCTGTTGGTGTACTTTATATATGATAAACTGATATATGCCAGTAAGAAGAAGCAGTGAATTCAAATATGCATGCACAAAACACTAGTAACCAGGATTATTGAAGAAACAACAGGTACAGCAAAAATTTGTAATGACTGTTATTTAATTTGGAGAGTTGGAACATTATTTTTTGTTTCATAGACTTGGCTTACATTTGTTAAGGACTAGTAGCATGTTAATGAAAACTGTAGTACCATAAATTAACATAACTTGAAGGCTACTTATTTAACTTTTTTTTTCCCCATAGCAGAATGGAGTTTTTCTTCTTTTTGCCTGAAAATGAAGTATTTACAGAACAATATGTATGTGTAATAAATGTATTTATTTTAAACTGGCTTTCTTAATTCCTATTTTTAGCCACGCACAATTATAATTACTATAGAAAAGAGGTTCTGGAGACTAGATTTCTGTAAGAGCTCAGGGCAAAAGCATCATATTTTCTTGCTCTTCCTTGGATTTCTTCCAAAGCCAATTCTGTTTAATCTGCCTGCTGCTGCTCTGGAAGTGACATCTGTTCAAATTTACACTCTTTATCATGGCTGACGTGTTGTTTGTGTGTCTGTTTACCCCAAGCCCTTGTTCCAACTGCCTCTTGCAGATAATTTGTGATTTTTTCCTTCAGTCTATCACAGGTTGCTAGGCATTGAATTGCTGCATATGGAGCTTTGCTATTAGTTTTTATTTCTTTTCCCTCAGTTCTGCAATTATGTTTTGAAGAATAAATGAGAAGTCTAGATGCAACATGTGTACCAAGAAATATACTGAAGAAGGGTAAATGAGAATTGAAGGGGTGTGGGGGATGTGGCACACAGGAAATATGTATACGTGATAACCTGATAAGGAATGTAGTAAAGTGCGGGCTCTGATATCTAGACATCTCTTTTGTAAAATAAATATTGCTTTGTAATTTTAGCTACAAAAGTAGTCTTAGGCCAAACAACTCAGTCCAGACCATACTTTTCTGATGTAGGGTTCATATTCATTTATACTGTACTGTACATTTTGTACTGTAAGAATTCAAAAATAATTAACTTGATCTCAAAAGATATGAAATGGCCTTTGAATCAGAACTGTTATTCAAAAACATTCAGTCTGCACATCTGAATATTCCTTGAAGTTTTGTCTAAATGCAGGCTTGTATTTTCAAATCTTTCTCAAATTTTGCAATCATGAAATTACTGTTTAAAATCGAAATAAAATCTGAGATTCTCATTTGGTGACCCCAGGAGTGAGGTTTAAGATGAATGAGACTTGTAAAGAAGATGACAAGAACTGTCATCTTTATGTACATGAGGACAAGAATCTCTGTGGAACAACACAATTTCAAAACAACATGAGTAAGCTATGGAACGGCGGGGGGTGGGAAGTGGGGATCATCGCCTCCTGCCTCCACAAGCTCACAAAAAAAAATATTTATATTCACTATGGTTTGTAATGAAGGAAGTTAAGTGCTCAAATGTACAAAATTAATTTAAATTGAAAACTGATGTAATTTTGAAATATCAGAGAATGAAAAATTAATGAAGTAAAATCAGTAAAATTTTCAAATGTCTGGAGCTGAAATATGTAGCAGAAATATCTAGAAAGATTCAAATATATTCCTTTATTGGTCTTTGGTGCTATAGAAATCATCACATAAATGTTTCTGACATCCTAAAACAGTAAACTCTCCAGTTAGGCTATTCTTTTTTGCTTTTTATTCTTATTTCTTTAATGAAGCGTACATAACCAGGACAACTAAAAGCTGAAGCATGATTTGATATCTTACATAGGTGACGGATGAAAACTATTTAGTTGTAAATAATTTTTTAAAAGAAAAATGAGCTATCTTTGCTGAAGAGAAGTCATCCAAAATAGCTGTTTTCTCTTGTCCTATTTTCCTAGAATTTCAGTGAACCCAGTCAAAATGGAAAAGTAGAGTCTGAATTATTTCTAAAAACTGGGATATAGGCACATTAACCCTTAGGGCAACCCTGTTAAGAGAGTAAACCAGCAGTGCACAGACTGTAGTTACTGTAGGCACACTGCATACACAGAGCTGTACATAGACACAAACTGCCTACACAGAGATTGACTTGCTCTTTTTAACATACGTCTGTATTGATCCCATCCCATGCCTCTGCGACAAGTGCCTGCTGGCTGACTTGCTAACAAATATGAGCTGACACACCTTTGAGCCAAATATGCACAGCTGCATGATCCATCTGGAGATTATGCCTTGTTTCTACTGGATGGCAAAAGAGTAGTTGAAAGAGACAGTAAAAACATACTACATAGATAGAAATCATATTCTTGTCATCATGCTCTTTTCTTTCCAGTGCTACTGTTCTTCCTTCTGTGTACTTAAACAGTGTTTACATAAAACATGCACCTCTATCACATAGGAAACATATTTTTTTCTTAATCACTTCACAGATTTCAAGCTTTGTTTTATGATTTGCACAGAAATTCTGTTGCTGCTTGCCATGGCTGGATTCTTGCCTTTATTTCTGTGTAGTAGTTGCTGTCTATTGATGCAAAGTGAGAATATCTTTCAAGATGTGTTGATGAAAATCACTATTGGCCATAATTTCTGTGTCTGCTTTTTTCCTAGTAGTAAACTCTCCATACTTAGACCTGTTGACAAGAAAGTTCCTACATTCATCAGGCTGACATCTTCCAAAATTCTTAAGAAACCGCAAGAAGGACATTGCCATTGTGTTACAGAGGTGTTTCTTAAGGTGTTCTGTAACTCTTCCATTGGACTTTCTCTGATGAAGAACTCTGTGGGAGAGATTCTATTTCCAAAGAGAAGTTAAATACAGGGAAGAAAATTTGTTTCTTAGTTATCTTAGAACATTTTATGCATAAGATGTTCACCCAAATTGAGGCATGCACTACAAAATACTGAATGCCATATCACAGAGATTAGAAAGTCACCACGTGACACTGAAAATGGATAGTCAGGCTATATATATATATAAAAAAATCTGTTCTATTATGGTTGCAGAGAGATGGGGGCTGACCTCTTCTCCCTGGTGACAAGTGGTAGGACAAGAGGAAACAGGTTCAAGTTATGTCAGGGGAGGTTTAGATTGGATATCAGGAAACATTTTTTCACTGAAAGGGTTATTAAATGTTGGAATAGGCTGCCCAGGGAGGTGGTGGATTCACTTTCTCTGGAGGTGTTTAAGAAAGGGGTAGATGTGGTACTCAGGGACATGGCTTAGAAGTGGTTTTTGTCAGGGCAGGTTAATGATTGGACTTGATGATCTTAAAGGTCCATTCCAACCTCAGCGATTCTATGATTATTTTCCCATTGGTATAAGAGGTTTTTTTGTTTGTTGTTACTGCAAATCCATGACTTTGCTAGTGGTAATATGTCCCTACACCTCAGAATCATTTGAGATAAGGTCAATATTTGCTTTTCTTTTGTTTTTCCTCTTTTCATCTATCCACACATTGTACATTTTTATCATATGCTCATGATCATGACAGTTCAGTTGTTTCCACATGACCTTCCTTGCAAGTCCATCAAATTTGTGCTACCTAACACTGAGATATTTGAATTTTTCAATGTCTAGTTTTATTTATTTTACAATATATATTCTGTCTGTTGAGTGTTCAGCAGAGGATGGATGTAAAATCCTTACAAGAGCAGTACACAGGAGCTAATGAATTGTTGTTTATGCAATATAACTATTTGATATATTTTACTATGCGAAAATTTACTCTTTCATGAGTGAGATTTGAAGAACTTTATGAAAGCAGAGGTTGTATTCATCCCCTATTGTTCTATTTATATTTTCAAAACACTAAAATATAAAAATAATGCAATTCTGGTTATTATATGTGACTGGAAAATAGCCAGCCTTGGTTTGGTCTCTTTTAATAGAAACCAGTGAATAAGAGGCAGCTAAGCTTGCTGTTTGACTTCTGTTGGTATTTAGCTGTGACTTGGATCTTATTTCATTGGACATTTCATTCATTAGATATCTAGAGACGTAGGTGTGCTCACACTAGAAATTCAAACCTATGTTGGTACTTTTGATACTGGTAGTTAAGGAGATACCTGTTATTAGAGTTCTCTGCAAGAATGTAATCCCCGTACAACTACTGTCTCCTTTCAGAAACTAGAAGGATTGTAAGCAGAGGAGGTTTTTGCTGAAGCATTTAATAGCCCAAATACAAAGGTTTCTACCCAGAATAATTCCTTCAAGTCAACAAAAGTAACGTGCAACTAACCATCAACAAACCAGTCAAACTGAAATGCAAACATTGAGACTAGGCACATTTCCCTTTTGTAGCACTTTTATCTCTCTTTCTACTAAAATCACTTTACTATTTACTTAACAGTTTATCTAGAAAAAATACTGAATGTAATGTCTAGTTTTATAAAATTTCTGTGGGGGTTTTAGCATACTTCAATTAGAGAAATGAGAAGACATCTAATTGCTGCTTCAAAAACCTGCTGTCTGAACACTTAGTGAAGTCCTGTTTTATCAATATATGGATTTAATCAGTTTCTCTCTCTTTTTGCATGGCAAGTGTTTGTACTTGTTTGCAAGTTAAATTTCTTGATTATTCTTCATACTGTATTATTTTTCTGAAATAGGGTGCAGCATAGGAAGACAGCATGAGCAAGTGGATGCGTTATAAGGCAGAAAAAAGGTGGAATGCAAACCAGATGTATATGTAATCACATTGATTACTGTACTTGCTTTTTTGCTCCTCCTGCTATAGGTTGTCCTTTACATGACATAGCGATTACATTAGCCTTTATTAGAGGCATTTGCCTGTTGAGCTGACGCTCAGAGTAGACTGAATATATATATATATATATCATTGTACAGCATGGGATGGGTAGATTTTTATCCTATGTAATTACAGCATATTCATATTATCATTTCTCTCTTACTAATTAAAAGGCAATTCTTCCTATCAGATCTTACAGATGAGCTGCCTGTGGGATACAAACAGGAGCTGACATCTTCGCTTTTGCAGTGCAGAAAAATAATTCGTCTTGATTGTTCTATGTTATTTGAGGGAAAATTCTGGGACATATTGCCATCAGCACTGATATGGGTCAAAGACAGCTTGTAGGAAAATGTTACAAGTTCCTAAGGAAAATGCCCCCCTCCCCTTTATTATCACTGTAGGAGAACTGTTTCACCGAGTTGTTAAGTAATAATCTTCTCAGTCTGAAAAGACACCCCACCAATTATATAGTAAGTTTACCACCAGTGGACACGTAAAATAAGTCTATTTGAAATAGTCACTTGTTTCAAATTATTGCTTACCTTCCCTTATTTTACAGAAGTATCTGCAGTACCACTGTTTTCACCTCTGTGGAGAGGGGTAATTAACCATAGTCCCTTACTTAGGAAAATGTGGCTTTATTATTCTGTCTTGCCATGTTTGATTTCCCTAACATTAATAAGTAAGCTGTTAGCATAAAAGGAATGCAAATCTCTCACATAAAATCAGCTGCGCTCCTGTCACCAGCACTCCAGAAACAGTCAGAGATTCCCCTTGGCCGAAAGCAACCTGCTGCCATCACGCCTTTCCAAGGCTTCGCTGAGCAGCCAAAGGGGGACAGGCCCAGTTAACCATTAATGACAAATGCTCAGAGGAAAAATCATAGAACTAGTTTTTAAGCTTTAAGAGGAACTCAGTGCTTACCTTTGCCGTGGTACAATTGTTTGGTAGCGCAGCTCAGTATATCCTGGTGTGTGATATTAGACTGATGCTGCATTTATCGCCATGAGGTCTGACTCCATGGTACCCATTGAACAGAATGGCACTCCACTACCCGGCCTTTGGACCGTTTCCATGTGGAACCTCTTCAAGCTGATACAGACTGGTATGCCAGCTCATTTAGTGTTTGGTTTAATGAGCCTTTTAAGTGCTTTTTTTTTTTTTTTCTGTTCTGAAATAGTCAATTTTATTTATCTTTGGTGTTATTAATGGCTCAGACTATTTTTTCTGAAGGATTATGAGACAGAACAAACTCAACCTATTAGGCATGTACAAACTGATGGCTTGGAAGTTTGCTTTCACTGTTTCCTATTTGCAAGTGAGATAAATGCCACTTGTATCAAAGTGGCTGGAAACTAGTCTTCTGTATGTATATAACTGTAAAAGTTCATCGTGTTCTCCTCAGATGAGTTTGTGACCAAATCTTACCCCCCCACACCCCGCTAAAACTTGTCTGAAGAAATGTGTTGTATGTTAGATATACGTTAAAGTATAACAAGCAAAACGTAAATGCACCTGATGGCTCTTAATTGAATAGATGTATGCAAATACTGTTTTCATTTTTTTTCTTCTACATTAAGCCATCTATTGTGGAACAGTCACTAAGATTACATATTGCAACCTCAAATTCCACCTATAAATAGAAATACACCCTCTAGTACTTCAGTCGTAGAGATCATTACCTGATTCTTTCTTACATTTCCAAGACAGTAAGAGTTGCACATAAAGCTATTGCCAGGACACAATTTATTCAGACATTGGAAGCTATGAGAACGGAGATTGATTCAGATTTAATTTTTCGTCATTAATCGGTATCTAGAAACCTTGTCCCCTAAAGTTAACCTCTTTCATTTAAGCAGAAAGCGAAAATTGGTGCTTTCGCTATACTGACTAATCTTTCAATTTGTTTTTGAAAAATGCTATAATGAGACTAATTTAATGGAATTTCTTTTATATTAGGGCCTTTTAATGGAAGCTCAAAATATGAGGAATAGCAGTTGTAGTATTTCTAGAAGAAACAGAGCCAGACTTCTGTTATGTCACATGCCCTTAGTTCACTATATTCTCAGTGACCACAAGGTGTAAACTGCCTTCATAAGGCACTGTTAGTTTCCATTGTTTCCTTATAGTTTCCGCTGTTCCATTTTTTATGGTATGTTTAGCTTTTCAAGATTAAAGGTAGTCTTTTTCATCTTTCTGTCATAACTTCCTAAGCAGAGGGGAAATTGGAGCAGACAGCTTTAATAACTTAACATACAGTAAGGAAGCTAGGCACAGGCAGAATATAAAAAAGCAATCTAAAATTCAGCACTTTAAGTGCCTGGAGCTTGAAAATGACTAAGGTGTTATAACTTAATAATATCTTTTTGGAATCACATTTTGGATTAAAAATAAGGGAGGAAATACATCTCAAGATTTGTGATTGAGTATATTGCCCTGTCTGTTACTTATTCATTACAATGCAGTCTGCATAGCAGTGAAAGGAGGTTTAAATGAACATTTCTGGATTATTTAGCATTTAGTTTATGATAGTTTCAGTCAACAATTAAAAGATACGTTTTTTTCCTGTTATTAAAATTTTTCCTATATCCTTTTCTAAACCCCAATAATGAATGTTTAAACAGAGGAAAAAGAGACATTTGCGTAAGCAAAACTGAAATTTGCATCTGCCAGCTATGTAGTAACTGAAAATATCAATTAATAGCTGCTTGATGAAATTTATTTTGATTGTCTTTGTATCAAAACGTTATGGTCAGCCCTGATGTCATCCAAGCTGGTTGCCTAAGCATAGCAGTCATGGAGCTGAGCAGCCCTTGCTGGATGACCTGGTCTTACACCTCCAGCTGACTGTCCTGTATCAAAGATTCAGTTACATAGAGATAGAACAGGTAGTTTCAACTACTGTCGAACTTACAGAAAAAACCCAAATCCTGCATAGAAGCTGAAAAGACTCACAAATCCATGTAATATTTGTTAACTATTTCAATCAAAAGGGGAGGGGAAAAATGCATAATATCAAAGTATTTTTTTCCTTAAAATTTAAATATTTTATTTCAAAATGCTGCAGTATTTTGTTTCAACAGTTTTTAAATGGATCTTTTTTACTTTTTGTATGAAAGAAGCATTTAAAAAAACTATTTAAATTAAAAACATTCAAAATAGCATTAAATTACAGAAATATGCAACAAAATCTTGTGCTAGAGATAGAAAGAGATATGGTCAATATATCTAAACATCCAAGCAAAGTAGCATGTACTATATGGATATAACTCAAACTCTGTTTTGTGTTTGTCTTCTTCCTACCTGGCTTCAGCACTATTTACCCAGCTCAGCTAGTTGCACCATTCTTTACGTACTCAGAGGTTAAAATCCCTGTGATTCTTGAACCTAATCTCTTATCAAAACGGTTATGACTTGCAGTGACCATTAGAAAAGGTGGATGCTTTTTTCCTGCTGATATAAATTGCAGTTTTCTGCTCGCACAACCCCCTTGGATTAGTAAGGTTTTTATGAGTAAATGCCAGTATGCAAGGTGTTTGAGAGCTGTGACACATCTCCCACAGGGTATTCGTGGATAGTTACCCGTCTCCATCCCCTCAGCTCTGTGAACGTAGGATAGAGAAATAGTTATGTGGAACAGTTGATGCACATACCAGTTGGGAGTCTTTTAAAACCAATTGTCACTGACAGTCACTCACTAAACTCTGTCTGTTTGGGCTATCTGTTATGGATTGGATTGGTTTGGTTTTTTTTTTCCCTGCTGCTTAGACTCCTCCTTTTAAGTGGCTCTCCATCAAGTAAAACATAAATGTTTCATTTCTACAGTGGTCTTCCCTAAAAACAAATAGAGACAAACATAAGCAATCCATACGTGATGAAAGAAGTTTAAAAAAATCAAATGCGTTTTTGAGAAAATTAAATTATCAGTTATTTTACTACCGCTTATGGTCATTCTATTTCTGAAGCATTTGTAAGAAGGACAATTTATTACATCTTTTATTTATAGTCTCCAAAGTCCTTGAAAATTTACATTTATTTCCAGTAGGACTTTTTTTTATTACTGTTGCCATAAAATCTGTGTACTTTTTCTTAAATTTAAACAAAGGTCCTTTTCAATTATGTGTTTTACTAGAAATAAGGCTGATGCACAGCCACCCCCGTACAGGGACTTCAAAGTACTATATGTCTGACTGGGACTGGAGCTGAGCAAAGGCTGTGCCCACTGGGGCCAGTATTAGATCTGGTCTATAAAAGAGCCATTTCCTCTAAGAAGATATTATTTAAAACTTTTGAACCAATTGAAAATAGATTTGTACACCTTGATTCCTAGGTCTGTAGAGCTGAGGTTTCTCTGCTTAGTGCTTTTTACTTTCTCAACTACACACTGAAAGTGACTGGTTAGTAAACATTAATAGACCTGGTTAATAATAGTAGTGCCATTGTATTTCTGGTAAACTCTATGTAAGTCACTGCAGATAACAACATGGGCATCCTCATAGTGAGAGATTTGTCAGGCATCTACTATTAGCCAGCTTCTTAAGAATGGGTGTTTAATTCCCATCATTTTGAATAAAAATAACTGCATAATAACTTACTATTATTATGTACACATCTTCCACATCTGCCTGTTCTGTTCCTTGCTTGTTTTGCAAAACTTTTATGATGGGGTACTTAAAGCAGAAAATTCAGATTTGTTGTTTAACTGTACTCAATCCAGTCTTTGACTGTAAAAAAAGACTAGGCTCCCTAAGCTACTGTAAATCAAGAAGGCAATCTTACATGCCCACATAAATCTTTACTATGCACGTGTTTCCTCAGTTGTGTCACCAGGGCTTAGTTCCCTTTAGACCTGATCCAAAATGTGAAAAGGATGCAAGAAATATTTACTGGAACTCATACTGTGTTAGAAAACTAGCAAAGATGACAAATGCTTACAGAGTTTGTTTATCATTGACTTTTTTATGTATTTAATGATAGTAATGTTCAAATGAAATTAATTATCAAATATATGAATTTCATATGAATACAGAAGTGAGCGAAGGTGAAGGACAGAAACATTACCACGTGGAAAGGTTTCGAATGAATTAGGAAAAAAGTGAAAAACAGACTGAAAAGTAATTTTCTATCCATTACTGACATTAATACATTTGAAGTCCTTATTTCATTTAATATCAAACTGGATAACTTTGTTAAATTTGATATATTTTAAAATACACACTTTTTAATAATGACATTAGAAGAAGAACTAAACTTTATGATTAAAAAGAACTTTAGTCCTTTTATTTATCTTTAAAAGTTGATAACTTAGCTTTAAAGTTATATTGTAGGACTTCATAGGTTAATGAAGTTTAATTGAGATTATTTTCATTCTTGCAAATTAGAAGTATTTAAATCTAACCTGACTTGAACCATTTATTCTGAATTCACAAGTTACTTTCTTATCTGTTACACACAGTCTATTGAGTATTTGATGGGAGGGTACAGATGTAGCTTTAGATAAGAAATGATTAGATGACTTTTAAAATCTCATTTGCTTTAGGGTGTCTGCCCAAGGCCTGAACTTAAACTCCTAGAAACTCTGTTGACTGTTTTCATCATCCTAAGCAGAAGTTTAGTAAGTCCTGAGAGTATTACTAATTGTTAATCAATTTCAGTTTTGCTTGATTAATTTCATTTTTCAGTAGGTCCTCTATTCTTGTTCCCTTTCTTTTTCTTTGCAAGTGTGTTTTTAATTTGCAATCTTATCGACTGAGTTAAACTGTCTTCACACTATAAGCAGTTAATACCTCACAGTTTCCTCAATAAATCAATCAACCATCTATCACACTTATTTCATATTACATAGTCATTTGCTTTAGTTTAAACAACTAATTTCATTAACTGGAAGCCATTTGTTCATGTTCCTTATTGCTGCATAGCACAAAATGAAACCCCATGCACAGGACAGATAAACAGTTGAGCTGTACAGTGCAGAGGAAGTAAGTGAGAATTTAAATATTTTAGAACTCCATAATGCAGTTGCCATCAGACTGGAAGGATCTCTGAAAATGCAATTGCACATTAGTGACTATTTACTTGCTTTCATGACTGCTTAGTCCAGGACAGATTATAAAGGTCTGAGTGTAACCTACAGTCTTGTGGTTTCCAGAGTTGTAACTGTACCAAATTGCTGTGTCACAAACTGGAGTTTGCTGAGTCATGACGGAGAAATTTGAGTCACATCTTTGGATGTTGCCGTGTGAGAGTGATCGAGAGGGATTTTCACTTACTTTGTTTCTAATCACGAAAACTGATGCTGTGATGTTCTGTACATCTTCAGTTCTTCAGTTACTAGTAAAGCAGTTGGTTCCAAGCAGAGAAACCTTTCGACTGTGCCATTCTTAAAAGTATTAATTTTGTATCACATTAAACTCCAAACTCAATTAAAAAGTTAAAAGATATTGAAGAAAACCACAAATAATGGGAAATGCTGAAAGGCCCAAATCTTTCCAGTGGTAATTTTATGCTTTGCCTTTTTGTTCAGCCATTCTCTTGTCTCCTAAAGGCTGATGCTCCACAGATATGCCTGGGAAGTGTCTGATTTACCACGTAACTCTCAGTCTCTGGATGCAGTGGTGTTGCTGTCACCCGTCTCTCCCGTCTTATCCCCCAAATTCATTTTGTCTGATCTCACTAGATGCAAGTTGTACGGAATATAAGTGAAGCTAACTGACTGCTAATCTACTTTTGTTAGATCTCTCTTAAAACTGCAGCTCAGTTCATCTCACTCAATAGTGTCACAGTTACTGTCCCAGTAAGATTAATTTTTTATTCTGCTTTCAAAAGCATTCTCTAACCCCATTTCAGATAAATGGAAAACAACTTGATAGCCAACTTAAAGTTAATGCTTCTACATAAATACTGTAATTATATTTCTGTCCAATGTCTTTACCCTACCATTGTTACTGATAACAGCAATATCATAAATGAATTTTTTTTTCAGTTTGTCTGGTTTATGTCTGATTGCTTCACACAGCAACTAAGGAGAGGGAAATGTTTGGAAAGAAATGTGTTTGTAAAATCATTAAATGTGGCAGAATGACTCAAGGGCAGATGCAGTGTTTGAAACTAAGTTTAATTCTCCTTTTAACTGACTGGATGTAAATGTGTCACTAAAGAATAGCACAGTAAGTTGTTAGCAAAAAAGCAGCACAATCCAGATTCACTTGCTCCTCACATTGTTTCTTATATTCTGGTTTTTCTCTGTCTTCCTTGTTATGAATTAAAGAGCATAATTAAAGCTGAATCTGTGTGAAGTTTCCAGGAATGCATTTCCACACAATCTGTAATGTTGTTAGAATTCTCTTAGCTAATGTAGTAATATTTACCTCAGATAAAGGCTATTTTAGTTTTATTTTTTAACAGGATCTTACCATGATGAACTTGTGTTAAAAATTGTATGTAATGCTGTACATCCTAAAGTTTTAAAGCCTCCACTGTGCCAGGAGTGCTTAGGAATTTCAGGTCATTTTTCAGTCCTGTGGCTTACAGAGAAGAGAAAGAATCTAGTTTGGGACAGTAAATGCATGTGTTGTCAATGATTTTTTTTTTTTTTNTGGGGTTAAGTTTCTCTTTAAAGTTTCATGATCTTTTAGTAAAAGAATGATTTCCATCTGCTTTGCAATGATTACAAATGTGGTAGCTGCTGATCATCAAACAAAACCCACCAACCAGCCAAACTTGTCCATAGTCCAGAAAAACGTCCAAGGGACTGAGCAGTCCTATCTTAAAGAAATATGGTACAATGTAGATGGGTAAAAATTAGCTAAAGTTTTGAAACAATTCCTAATTGAAGGTGATGAAAAATGGATTGAACGCACATTTTCTATGCTTCTACGTAACCTGCTGTTTTCTACTCCTGAACAAAAGGATGTGTTCAAGTACTTGAATATGTTTTTTATAGCTGTCTACAGTGGCAACATAAGCTAATTGTGCCAACTGAACATAATTAATGTTTTTTGCCAAAATAAAATAAATTCTTCTAATTCCTAAAGAAATTACTTTCTAATGACTGTGAGCTATGGTGTCCCTGTTACCAATGAAGCATTAGTACTGTATCAGTTGCATGACTCCTATATATTTTATCAATTTTTTACATTTAGCGTTTGGAGTTACAAAAGTTGTAAGTGGATATTCACCCCTTACAGAGAGCCTTCCAACGTCTAGGGTAATGTAGTGAAAGCCAGGTCTGTGCAAGATATCCTTGGAACTACTTGTCATAAAAAGGAAAAAAATGGGTATTTCTGTAAGAAAGGACTCAGGGAAAATTACTAATAGCTGCCATGACTTCAGTTCTTCAGCCCTGGGGCAAGCACTGTGTATTGCTCCCTGATTGAGAGTCAGAAGGGTTTCTTTCCAAAAACAGCCTTGAGGAAGCCAAGAGGTAGATTTGCCTGCAAAGGCTTAAATGGGGTATGCCATTGATGTTTGTATTTAGAGAAGTCTGACCACAGGACAAGATCTCCTTGGTCACATTTTACTGCTCCTTTGGACAGGGATCAGTTTCACTGTTTTCATTTACAAGGTTTCCTCCATATTGCTTTAGAGCATATCACCACATCCATAGCAAATTTTTGCGCTCATTTTTTTGTGCATTGGGGATTAGGAGTCTCTTCCCATATTTCTAGTTATCAGCAAATGTAAGGAAGACCATGTACTTATTTTTTTTTGAAACGTGACTTTCTCTTTATTTTCAGAATTATTTAAGTGAAAACTATGAAGTTAGAGTTTTTTTTAACATATTCTGCAGCATGAAATGGTAATTTTTACTTAGCCATTTTATGGTGTCTTGGTGTTTTTGCATCCATACTTGATGAACTTGGCTGCAAAATGTTGAATTATTTTTTTAAACACATGAGAAAGTACTAATAACTTGACAAAGTCTCAATAGATTCAAAGGTTATGAAAAGGCACTTTTAAGCCCCAAAATAGCCTCTGTGAGGATTAAAATTCCTGGTACTTACTGTGAATGTCTTTAGATCAGTAGTAATATTAGACATAAATGGACATTGCATTGGAACATGTAAATAAATGAACATGTAAATATTAGAAAGTAAAAATATGTAACGCATGAACAGAATAAGAGTATATCAAATGTGCTAAACTCAATTCCTGTTATAAACTTTTTTCTTTTTCTGGAACTCTGTTAGACTTTTAAACCTGCCTTTTATTTCTTGACTTGGGAACTAGTTGGCAGTAAATGAAGTGGGATACACTGGAATGTATCCATTTAGCTTTTCTGAAATCTGCTCTAATTTTTAATGATATTTTCAATGTTACTTGATTTTTGATTATGGGAAACTGTCAGTTTATAAGGATTAAAAGATATTAAATTTTACCAGCAACACAGGCTGTGAAAAACTACTTGCAAGTGTCATTTTTGGGTTATGTTTCTTTATAAGTCTTTATGATAAGTGCTCTATCAACTTCATGTATATGAAGAAGAGATTGCATCCAGCGGTCCATTAAGTTAATTACCAATATCTATTCCCAGAAGAAAAAGGATCCTCTGGGAGGTAACTCCATCTCTTTTCTTCTATTAAAAAAATACATTTTTAATGCAAAAACTCAAGATTAGAATAATGACTTTAGGTATAAATCTCTCTTTAAATTTCTAAATACTTTCCTTTAAAAAAAAAAAGGTATTTATAATTAAATAAGTGTATCAATTTTATAAGATACTGCTTTTCAGCTTTTAGGTTAGTTTAAGTGCTAGCAGTTGTTTGCCGCACACTTTGTACTAAGAGAAGAGAAACTGCAAAGGTCTCTTTCAGGATTCCCTATATTAATTTTTCACTTGAGCATAGTGATCTTTCCCAACCAAAATATCACAATACATTTCCCCAAACCTGGTAAACTTTGCAAGAGTGCTATGTATTATAACAAGAGATATTTGTCTAGAATACTACCTGTAGTTTACTTTCAGTTATAGTGCAGCCATTTGTAACAGCAGATACAGATTTTACACATTAAATAATTGTGATGGATTTGCAGGAATGAAAAGCCTTTACATACGCTTCATCCCACATCCCACCCCAGCCAAAAAAAAATAAAAATACCTGCTTTAGGCTTGATATGATTATTGATATGATGTTTAGGATCATGAATTCTGACTTGTACGCTGCAGAGACTGCAGTTTACAAAATGTGGATTTTGTTTTGAATCCCATTTCCTTACAATAGGTATATCATGGCTGCTTTTGATATGAGAGGAAGAAGCAAAAACAATTGGCACAAAACCCCAGGTTCAGAATATGACTTTTCCGCTGTTCATCTGGGTTAGCCTAATGATAAACTTAGTTTTTCTGTAAGTGTATTCAGGAGTGATATTTTTTATGAGTAAGCAGGTTGTGTCCATTGACTAGGCACTTGATGTGTTTCAGAAGTTTTATTAGGAGATTAAAGAATAAACTATTTTTTTGTGATTGTAAGTAAACTTCAGTGAAGAATTCATACATGAGCAGAATCTTAATGTTTCTCTCAGCTTTGAATATCTGTGTTTGTCCAGCTGCCTGTAGCAAATAACACAACTGTTAACTTTAATGTAGTTGAAAAACGAAGGACATTATCTTGAAAATGTGTCTAAGATACTCTAAAGACTTAAACACGACGTTTTCAAAAAGTAGTTTCAGTTGACTTCAGTGGGAGTTATGTACACTTAACTGGGAGGACTAATTTGACACTGCTTCAGTTGTCAGATGGTTCAGTGTTAGTAAAATTACTCTCTTTGTTTTGCAAATTAATAAACCAGATCTTGGAGGATTTGAAGTTAAAACATTAAGAAGAATAAAATGGAGTTTTGTGTTTCTAAAATTAGGAGCTCTGAATATTCCCAAAATCAGTGGGATGCTTATTCTGAAAGTTCATGCTGACTAAGCTTTTCCATATCTCATAGCTAATTAACAACACAGCCTTGCTTTGAACTCAGTCTTGTCGTTTATTCAAATAACTGCATTTTGAGTGCTGTTTGCACATGCAAACAGCTAGTTTCAGCATAACATTTTTGAAAGCAACTTCTTCCCTAGCTGTCCTCAATTTGAATTGATGCTGACTCAGATCCAGGCTCAGCAGTGACCACTGCTTCCTCTCCAACTGATACCATCCTTCCCAAGATGGACATGCTTAGCCAAGGCTCTTTTTGCCATATACTGCCTCTTTTATCTTGTTTGTTTCGTTTTGTTTTGTTTTGTTTTTCTTTTTAAGAGACTGGAGAGGGCCAGTTGGAAGGCCCAGTAGATAAATCTTGAAGCAAGGGAGCTGTTAAGCTGCAGCGTTGTTCTCAGAAAGGGAACAAAACAACTCAGCAACTCAGAGCCAGCTCGCTCTCTTTCTCTCCTTGTGAATAATGCATCATTCCATCAAGAAAGTTGCTTCTACTCAGCTCATACTGAGTGGCAGTAATGTATTACCTACAATTGGAGAAATGTCCAAGGAACACAGAAATGTAGGAGAAACATTTTTTCTTCTCTCCATGTACACTCAGCACCCTGTAGCCCTAGGGAATATTTAATATGATGCAGCACCACAAAGCTTGTATTTGACTTGAGTGCAGACTGTATCTCACAGTGCTGGATGTACTGCAATGTACTTCAGATATAATGTCTTTGAGAATAAGTCTTGTTATTACTCATTTATGAGATACAAGAAAAGTCAGCTCTTTATTTTGAAGAAAGCATGCTTATAAATAAATTGTAGTGTTAACAGCTACTTTTAGTTATATATATTGCCATTGTCATTATGGAAAGAATCAAGTTATTAGGTGTCTTTTGAGTTTAGTTTAGGATATACTGGTGTAACTATTTATCGTGAAATATTCCAGTAGGCAGAGACTTCATCTAAAATGAGTAGGTGATATGTATCATAGGGCATACAGAAATAGTGTCCTTTATTTAGTCTAAACTAGGGATTGTGCTGCAACTCCCTCCCAGGCATGCCGGTTTTGTTCTTCTGGACATTGGGCAGGAGAGAGAGGGATTAGAAGGCAGTGTCAATATTCATTCCATATGTGGGATTAAAAATGGCTCAGAAGCAAAACAATAGACGCTTGGAAGAGCTTCCAAGTCTCCCGCTGTAGATGTAGTTCAGAAAAAGCATTAAGGAGTCAATCAAAAATAAAGATAAAGTAATGTTTTCAAATTTAAGGTAATAGATTTGGGAAGAGTACTTGGGGCATATGTGATGGAGAACAAGTTGGACTATATGTAATTACAGTAAGATTTTCACAAAGAAAGCTACTTAGAAAAATTAAGAAGTCTAAAAAGACTTGATTTCCAGCTCATTGAAATCTAATTAGACCTCTTGTCAGTGGAAAATTTTCAGTTTGAGATTCTTGAGAAGTTGAAGTTATTCTTGAAATTGTAACATACAGCTACCATTCTTCGTTAACCAAACTATGGATTAATTAGTCATGGCACCCTGACAGGATATTGCTAAATTTTCAAACAGAACATATAAAATCCAGTGTAAGTATCAGTAAAATTTTGAGTATTAACATTAAAGGAGAGTGGTATTATGTTGTTAGTCAATTAACAATTAACAGAGATTTCATTGTTATCCCACTTCCAGCAGATTTGCACCAGCTCAAAAGTAGTGGTTTAAAGGTAACCAGTTTTCCCAGTCTGCAGACATTATTGCACTGACAGAGAATTTATGAACTACCTTAGTACCTTATGAATGCATAAAATCTGATTATTATATTTAGAAATCTTTCTATATTCCCTTTTAATTTTCTTTGCAGAGTAAAATATTACTGAAATACTTATTTTTGCAGTTGGATACTGTTCAGGTACACACCTGAATCAAGCATCATAGTTTCACTCTGCCTGTATTTTCCACTGCAGTCTTCCAATATGTAGCACGTCTTTCAGAACTGTTACTGTATGTCATCATCATTAACGGTCCTGAACCATTCTGCGTAGGTAGCTGCTTGACTGAATGGATCAGCCTTCATCTTCTGGTATTTATTATGTGCATTAGATCTCACTGACTAACAGTACCTTCATCACTCTGTCTTTTGTTAATGGTAGATCCTTGTGTGCCCACCATCCCCCCACCACTTTTTTGTATGATCTAGTGCTGTCAGTTATCCTTCATCTTGAATTCCTCTAAAAGATTGTAATGGGAGACTATGTTCATGAAAATAACATAAGCAATGGAAATCTGATATTTTACCCTTTACATCATAACACATTGTATCAAGTTGGGATAAATTTGTAGATAACAGTCATTTAGAGATTAGTTTAGGTGCATGCACCCACTAAGCATAGGTTAATGTCATAGTTTCAGCTGGGATAGAGTTGTCTTTCTTACTAGCAGCTGGTTAGTGCTATGTTTTGGATTTGGGATGGGAATAGTGTAATAGCACACTGGTGGTTTTGGTTGTTGCTAAGTACTCAAGCCCTTTTCTGCTCCTCACACTGCCCCACCAGCAAGTAGGCTGCAGGAGCACAAGAAGTTGGGAGGGGACACAGCCAGGAAAACTGACCCCAAAATACATTTTGAAGAGTAGAATAAAAATGTTTGACATTGATGCTAATGTTTTTAGAGCAAGGTTACAGGGATTGGGAAGGACACAGCGAAAGGTACACACTGGCAGCAGAGATCAATAACATTTTACTGCTTAAAATTTATCTTACCCTTTTAAAACTGGTCTTGATACAGATTGACTGCTGAGAGTGCTCCCAGCAAGTTTTTTGACCGAAGACTTGAGCACCATATACTCTAAAGTATGTTGGCCTACATATGAAGTGTAGACTGGCCTTTGCATGATGTAGATGAGAAGCATCTTGTCTTTATGACCTGCTTATGTTGTCTGTATGTCTTTATAGCCTTTCCCACCATTTCAGCTAACGAATGATGCAGTTCAGAGGGACTGACTTTGGTATCTTAAGCCTTCATGGACTCCATCCTACTTTCTTCACAACTGCTGGTGTAGATTAAAAGGTGCTTGAAGGAGTGGTAGTTCAGCTTCTCTGCTTTCCAGTCTTTGGGAGTCCTGCTATTATGCTCTCGGACATAATTATTCATCAATCCATCACTGACCCTGGAGCACTCCTGTGGGAGAATTAGCAGGCTAACTGTGTGTGAATTGTGGTGCCCCTTGCCCATTGAAAATGTTGCGAGCAGAAAGACTTGAGGATTAAACTAGACATGTTCTCTTTTACATACCAAAAGCAAAGTTGTGGTGCTTTCGTTATTTCACTGCTTGATCCCAGAGCAAAGTATGATTAAAACGTTTGGGGCTTATTACAGTTATGATAATTAGTTTCTTTAAAAAAACCACACCAAAACTCTTTTAAACAAATATTTATCTACCAGCACTGTAATTATAGAAATAGTGCACTACTGCAAATACTGTGCTCATTCTAGCAAGCTTTGGTTAATTCAAATTTCTTTACTTTAGAAAAAGTTTTTCCTTTGATGTATTCACATTGACTTGTCAACTAATGCTAGTTTTTCTAGTGAAATCCACATTTTTAGGTAGCTTTTAGGCAGATAAATCATGAAAAAGGGGTAGGCTATTCTTTCCAACTAAGCAGAAATTGAAAAAATTGGAAATGACTATGTTTCAACAAATGACATTCTATCTGGACTTAGATTTTTCCGGATTCCTCCAAAAACATACAAGAGTTCATAGTTCTTTGCACTCATGACTGCTTAGATATTAATCTCTTTCAAATGTTTACTCACAGCCAACTCTATCATTCATGCATCAGTTAAACAGTTCAGGGGATGAACAGGAGAGAGAGAGAGAACACTGGCAAAAAAGATAGAAAAGAAATTGAAATAAGCAGATATTTTAGAGTGTTTATCCTGATAGAGCATACATGTTTCCAAAGGATAATTCAGGGAGAAAAGGAATGAGATTGCTAGGGCTCTATCGATAGGTGCTCCAGTCTCCAGTTATCCTGTTCATCATAATCCCTCAAAAGAAATTTGCCCTTATAATAACTATTGGCTCATGTTTTATTCTGTGTAATATAAAGAGGGTTCATCTATCCTCTACATCCAAACTCAGCATGCAGTCTCTCTGTTCTAAAGTGTCTGGGCCTGTTTACAGTGCATCTGACATTTTGTACTGCAGAATGTGACAAGCTGACAGTGCCTCTGATTATAAAATCAGCTCATCAGCTGGTATTAGGAAAGAGCAAGATGATGTATGAAAAATGTTTTAAATGGATCGTACTATACTCTAAAACATGCACATTTAAAATATTTTAAGAAGAAAGGGTAGACAGTATGAGGCTTTAGTTTATTTTGTTTTCATTTGGTTTGAAGACTGTGACATATTATTATTTGTTCTTATAATATACAGTAGGCACTGAAAACATGTAAATCCTTTTCCGTTGTCATAACTTAGCATTTGTAAGTATGAAAACCAAACCACTGCTCAAAAATTAATGCAATGCCATGTTTTCAAAAGTTCACCATCTGTAGTTAGAACCGAAAGTTCAGCTTTACATCTAAGTGCCTAAGTAGTGGCTAGACTACTAGCTGGTACTAGAGAGAGAGCCAACTACCTCCCATTTTGACACTGATTGCTAAATTGCCCAGAATTCAATGTACGCTGCCCAAAATATTTTGAAAATCTTGAGAACATGGTTAAAGTAATCAATGAAACTGCTACTGTATTGATTACAAACATTGTGAACATCATTGTTTGCTTTTGCAAACCTCAATATGTGTAAAATATAAAATGAAAAGTGATATTCAAACAGCATGGTGTGTTTTAAATGAAAGAAAGAAATGCAAGTATTTTTGTAATACAATTTACATTCTTCATGTAGGCTGGATTTAGAAATGTCATGATATATCTAGTCTTTATGTATTTCTATGATATATCTAGTTTCTCTGTATTCTCGTAGTAATTCAGAGATGTTGAGGAAGTCTTTCACCTCACATCCAGAAAATGTCTGTAGTAAATGTTTAATATGCTAGTACATAATGCTACTGCCATAAAAATGTTCAAGTGCCATTAAGGATCTGGCTAAAATCCATAGTACAGGGAACTTTCTAGCTGTACTGACCCATGTTTACTGTTTCAAGCCAATACTGTAACTGTAACTCACTACAATTTGCTTTTGTGTTGTGCCACGCTTCATAAACAGCTCTCTCTAAACAGAACGTGGTGGGTACTACTTACAGTCCAGCAGCTGTATTTTGCCTGCAGTTGTGATTCTGAGATACAGCCTTGGGTGTCTAACAGACAGCAAATCTATTAGTGTTTGGATTATTGAATAACTGAATCTGTCATATAGGCTTTAGTCATCACATCTTGATTATTGTGCTTTCACTTTCTCTGGTTGATAAAAAAAAATTCTTCTCCTCTCCTAGTTCAGAGCGATATCTCAGATTTGTCTTGCTCGTTGTTTTAGCTAAGCGACAAGAAGTGTTGGGGGAGCTAGGTTTCAGGATCTAAGAGTTCTTTTTCTTTTAATTTTATTTTGTTCCAATTTTCTTTCTTTTTAAAGTATGTAGCTGTGTAAGTGTGTAAGTATATATATGTGTGCATGTATGTATCTGGCTGAACCACGCTGCTTTGTTGGTTTTGCAGGTACCACATTTTTCCCAAGTTGTTTTCAGGAGCAGACCTCCTAGGTAGCTTGATAATATTTGCCTCTGGTGAGAGGCAAAACCTGCTAAGAATGTATAAAAGGAATTAGGCAGTCCTGCTTTGGAGGAGAACTCTGTGTATTTCAGACCAAGAAATGTCTGGATCAACAGAAGTGCACTGTTCAAACAAAACCAACCCAACATTGATTAGAAAATTTCCATGCATTGGTGGCATTTGTTATTGGGTTCTAGCTCATATGATGAGGTTATAAATGTCTTTGTTTCCAAACTTAACAGACTCTACCTGATGTTTCTCACTCAGGAATGGTAAATTGACTCTCAGCTATGATTAGATACTGTTAAAGCTTTTTTTCTCACCTGCTAAACTTAAAACCAAATACTTTTCTCCCCCGGTTCTTCTCACATCTTGAAAAAAAATCCATGAAGTATCGGCTAAGATAATTCTTTTTGCACCTTCACATTCTACCTCAATATTTTTGCCTGGAGACTTATAAGAGTGGCCGAATTCCTTATTCAGTAAGGTTATTTCCAGTCCTGATGAAGAAGATGCTGTGATCCGCTGTTTCCCTTTCTTCTTCTCTTAGTTTGTGTTTCTGTTTACTTCAAAAGCCCGTAGCAGAGTGAAATCCTAGGCTGTGGCTAAGACTGGATTGCACCTTTAAAACATTGATTATAATGACTGTGAAACTGGAACTGTTAGCTTCTGAAAATAGGTATTTTAAATGAAATACAGACATGCCTGTTATAACATCTGCATGACACATCTGTATGCCAGTTTTAGTATTTAACTTTTTGTACAGCAGGGGGCAAAGTGACTCAAAAGAAAAAAGGAACTGATCAAAGATGTAGATTTCAGCCATAAAAAGTAAGTTTCCTATAATGACATATTGTCCTTAATTAATAAAATGTCATTAACATAAAATCCATGATTCAGTATAAAACCTGAACCTAAAGGACAGTCCTGGAAATCAAAAAATTGACTTCTTTTTGGTTCTCTGTGGCTACAAAGACACGGTATGTCCTAAAGGCATACCTTCTGTAATTTGAAGTTATGATCAAAACTAATGAATGGGATAGAATGGAATGGAATAATTTCAGTTGTAAAGGACCCAAAACAATCATGTAGTCCAACTGCCTGACCAATTCAGGGCTGACCAAAAGTTATAGCATGTTATTAAGAGGACTGTCCAAATGCTCCTTGAACACTGACAGGCTTTGGGCATCGACCACCTCTCTAGGAAGCCTGTTCCAGTGTTTGACCACCCTTTTGGTAAAGAAATGCTTCCTAACATCCAGTCTAAAGAAACCGTGGATTACAAAGATAACACCCTTTTGCCACTTTCAATTTAAATGCAAGCTCTGAGCCACCAATCATTTTTTTTGCAGCATAAAAAATGAAAAAGGAAGGCTTTTCTTTAGCATCAAAAGGGGGCTAAATTTTTGAAGAGCTATTGGAAATTCCTCCTCTGTTGCATGTTTTAGGGCACCATGCCCTGTCTTTAATTCAGAATATCTGTATTTTTTTCCCATTTGAGCGCTTTAGGTGACATTATTATACTTTTTCCATAAAAAGATTTATTCGGCTCTGTACTGGTATACGCAGCCTTTCCTTATGACCCTGGCCATGTCTGTGAGCTGAAAAATCAGAATCAAGTGAATAAACATTTCAGATTAGCACTTCACTCACATAAAACTAAGTTTGCAAAAAGATCTTGGGAAAAAATTTAATTGAAGACATCATAGTGGCTTTGATTAAAGTGAACATTCTTTGAGCTTTATAGTCACTGAATCTCACATATGGAAATTACAGTTGGTCTTAATCTGCTTTCAGAACACTGGTGCAAATATTAAAAAGTAATGAACTAAAAAGATTGTTTGTTAATGCCACATAAAAGTGCTAATTATACTTCATTTCCTGCCTACAGCTAAACCCAAGAGACATTGCCTAAGAAATTGTTAAATAAGTTGCTTCACTTGAAATGTGAAT
>VXBO01012647.1:14226-44293 GCA_013400135.1 Rhinoptilus africanus
CTCGGTTTCCCCGGCTCTGCCTCCGCCCGGCTCCTGCCTTCCCTTTTCAACGCGCTGCTCTGGCGCGGGGCCCGGCCGCACGCCGCTCTGATTGCAACCAGACCGCCCGCCCGCCCCACGGCCACGGGCAGCCGGGGGCCGGGGCGCTGTGTCCCCCCCCCGGCTGCCCCACACGGGCACGGCGCGGGTGAGGGAGGGCAGGAGGCACGGCGCTGGCTCTCGTTTCAGGTGCTTTTTATTCAACGTTACTCGCAGACCCTGCGCCCGGGTCTCTCCGGTGCTGGCACCGCACACCGCCGCAACCCCAAACACCAACAAACCGAGGGGGGGGGAAAAAGCAAACTGCAGCCCGCGAGCCCCGCGGATGCGCCGCTAATGCCGGCGGGACGAAGGCTTCGGCAGAGCCCGGGTAGGGGACGCCGGCGGGCACGGGGGTCCCCATCTCGCTGCCCGCCCTGTGACGCGCGCAGAGGGTCCCTGCCACGCTGCCTGGCCGGAGACGGCGGGCACAGCTCTGTCCTGGCACCCGCGGGGGCACAGGGCAGTGCCCCACGGATTTAACTAAGGCCCAAACCCAAAACGCCAGGGCAGGGGGTCTCCGGGTTGGGGCTGGGGGTCAGAGGCCCCGCAAGAGGAGGGCTGAGCCCCTACAGCACCCTCCCTGGGAGCCTGGTGTGGGGCAGCCCCCCGGCAGGGTCGCGTATGGAGAGAGCAGCGAGCACAGCCCGCCCCCCCAGCTCTGCCCCTGCACCAGGGAAGGATGCGGGCAGGGGGTGTGTGCCAAACCGCTCGCTGTGGGGTGACACGGCACACCGGGGGGGGCACACGCGGCTCCTGCAGCCCCCGCGGAGCGCACGGCCAGCAGCCCGGCACGCAGGGCCGGGTGCCGAAGCGTCTCTGCCGCAGGAGAGGGTGCGAGCGCGGCTGGGCGCCGTGCGTGCCGCAGGAGCGGTGCCAAGGCCAGCGCTGGCACATGCCCACCCCTCGCCCGCTGCCAAGGGGGATGGTCCTGCTCCGGGAGCGGTGCCAGCGCCTGGGGCCCAGCCTGGCGGAGCTGCCGTCTGGCCCAGCGCCGTGAACAGTCGTCTGCTCGCCCTGCCCGGGCCGTTTAGCGCCAAAGCTGTCGGCACCCTGGCACCCACGGCTGGCGGCAGCGACCCAGGCGGGCAGGGAAAGGGGAGCGAAGCTGCGGGCAGGGAGATGCCAAAGCCTCCCCGTCACCTCCGCCATGCCGGGAGGCTGCTTAGGGCAGGCAAGCGGGCAAGGAGGGAGGGGGCCTGGCTGGCCACAGCCCCCAGTGAGTCCCCAGTGCTCACCCAGGAGGGCAGCTGGAGGTGGCGGGGGGACAGCCCGGCCCTGCTGGGTGAAGGTTAAGCGTTGCTTTCCCGGGCCGGGGGCCAGCATCCAGATAAAGCCAGGGCACCCGGCTCCTGCTGCGACTATGGGGCTACCCCTGAAAGGGAGCGAGGAGTAACTGGGGGGGGGCAGAAGGGAGGATGGGGAAGGGAGAAGCACCACTCCTGCTGCTCGAGGGTTTGCTCTGTATTGGAGTCTGCCGCCGCGCCGGCGTGGCTAGGTCCGGGGCAGGCTGCACATCTCGCAGTGGTCCGTGCCCGGCTGGTTCATGAAGGTGCAGTGCTGGCAGGCCCACATGGCCGCCGACACGGCGTGCGTCGAGCCGCCCATGGCACCGTACTCCTGTAGTCCTGAGATCTGGACACCGACTGTGCCTGCCGGAGAAAGAGCCCGGTCAGAGAGGGGGAGAGCGTGGGGAACAGGCGGGTCCTAAACCCTGAGCGAGTTTCCCGTCCCAACCCAGGCAGGAGGGGCCCTGCCGACATGCCGCCCTCACCCCCCGAGGCCCGCACCCTGCAGACCCCACAGTGTGGCCCCCCAGCCCAGCCCCACACCGCGGTCCCACTGCTGGGGACCGAGGAACAGCTTTCCTCCCGCCCCAGCCTCCAGCAGCCTCCGCAGCGGCGCAGCCGATGGCCGGCTTGGCCCAGCCCTGGGACAAGGGACCCCCTCCCAGAGGGACCCCCCCTTCTTACTGCAGAGCTGCTCGATGGTGGCCCACTGCTCTGATTTCTTCCAGGTCTGTGCGAGCTCCTCGTTCTTGGTCCTCACCGCTTCCAGCAACAAGCTGATGCTGTCCTGGAAGAGGACACCGAGAACTCAGCGCTGGACCCCGGCCCTCCTCCGCCAGCCACAGCGAGGCGGAGCCGCCACGCTCAGCTGCGGCCCTTTGGGTTGCCTCAGTGACGTACACGGGCAAGGAGCAAGATGTGGTTTATCCCTTCTGCTCCCCCCAGCATTCAGATACACCCCAAGAACTCAAATGCTTCCCTCCTCCATGCAGAGGAAAGGTTATCAGCCAGCTGCCGTGCTGCCCCGCGCGGGAGAGCGTGCTGGGGCCGCGGGCCCAGCCTGGCTCCCGGGGGTGCAAACCCACCGTGCCGGAGCCCGTCCCCATCCCTGTTGGCAGCCCCGGCCCGATCTCCAGCTGCCCAGGGTCAGCCCTGCCGTATTTTGGGACACGCAGTCCTCGGCACCCTCAAAGCCTCTGGCAAACACATGGCGCGTTTCGCTGGCGTCCTGCTTACGGCGGGAAGGGTCCGGCGGCGCAGATGTGAACCAGGGGCCTGGGCAGCCGCCAGCCCCCGGTGCCTGGCCAAGAGAGGCAGAGCTGCGCCGCCAGGAAGTCGTTGGCCTCACCGAGATTTGGGGGCTCTGATCTCGTTATCGTTACAACGGGAATTTCTTATTCTGAGATATTCTTAAAAATGTTTCCAAGCTCTCAGAGCCACAGCCAAGTTGGCTCTGCCCGGTCTGCAAATGGGCTTACAACCGCCGCCCCCGCACTGCTCCGAGCAGCGCGTTGGGAGCTCTTGGGCCAATTTGGGGCTTTGTTTTCACTGTTTAAACCTTCTACCAACAGCTCAGCCTGGAAGAAGCAGCGTTGGGCCGGCTGCGTGGCCTGTCCTGCGCAGCCACGTGCCCGGGGGCGGCAGGCTGGGTCGGTCACCTCCACCACCTCAGTGACACTCCGGGAGGAGCCCTGGGGACAGTGACGCTGGCACGACCCCTTCCTCCTCATTACGTACCCGCAGAGGCATGACCTCGTTCGTGACCAGGAAGAGGAGCAGATGGAAATCGGAAATGATGTCTAGGAAAACGGAGGAAGTATTTTGGGACAAGTACGTGGCCAAGCTGTGGAAGTCCTACAGAGGGGAAAAAAATAAAGAGAAGTCACTTCCCCTCACGTGGTAACTTTATTTTCCTATTCAGATTCACTAACAGACACTGTAACATTCCTGTCTCTTTGCGCATCGGCTGCAATGCGCAGACCCTCCCAAAATCAGATCCCAGGGCTGGCTGCCCGAGTTGCAGCCAACAACTTCCAGAGGAGAGGATCTGTGGGCCCACATTAGCTTCCCTGTCCGAGCCCCTGACCAAGCCCAGCACACGCAGAGCTGACCCCAGACCCAGGAGATGCTGAGCAGAGGCCAGTCAGCTCAGCTCAAAGCCCCGTCCCTAAGGAAGAGAGGCAGATGAGGACAAAGCAGCCCCTTCTTCCCCAACTCCCTCTTTTTCTCTGCTCTTGAACCCAGGGCATCCTCGGAAGCGAGGACCAAAGCTGTCACCAAACAGCCGACCTCTCCTGCTCTGTGAGAGAGCCACAAAGGGCAGCAACCCTTCTCTGGTGATGACTTCTGGAGGAAGTCTTTGACAGCCTTGGCGAGTCTCCTCAGGGAGACAAGCTGTTGCTGCTTTAAAGCAACTCGAGCCTTCCGTGCGCTGGCAACACCCAGCACGAGCCCCGAGCCGTCCGGCAGCTGCCTCTGCTCAGCACTACGGGCCTCTGGCAGTAAAAGGTCTCTGCACTTTTAAAATCAGTCCAGGAAGAAAAGTAAGCACTCTCAGAGCTGAAGCAACAACCCTTCTCCTGCTCCTGTCCATGGGGAGAAGGGGGTCCAGTGCTGTCACCGTGGGGCTGGAGCCCCCAGCCTCGTTGGTGCTGTCTGGGAGGTGCCAGCCCCGGCACAGACTGGAGCCCCGGTCCCCAGCACCGCGCAGGCGGGGAGCAGGGCGTCCAGCGGCTGATCGGCATGCAGACGCTGCTCCACGCAGGAAGGGGTTTGGCAAGCGCTGGACTGAATGGGGAAGGGGTGATTTAAGGGCACAACTGCAGCCGTCCCTTTGCAGATATTCCTAAGTGCGAGGGAGACAGGCAACACACCTCTATCACACACAGCCTGGCTACGAATCCCGCCTTACCTGAGTTTCTCCCAGCACATCACGGTTCTCGATGGGGAATGGATTTTGAGAAATAGAAAAAGTGTAGACTGGATCCTTGGGGAAAGTTGTAGTAATCTAAAAATGCAAGAAAGGACGATCAGGGCGGTGACAGCAGGAGAGGCGAGTGGGGTACGGGAAGCGAGGCTCCCGACGGCCGAGAGCAGCCACGGCTAGACGCTAGAGCTCCGCCAGGGATACAGCAAGGCAACTACAGCGGGGATCTTTGGATGGCTTTTAATATTTAAAGCAATATTCCAACGAGCACATTTAAAGCCATATTCCAATTGGCACACCCCTTCGCTCCTGGCAATCGTTTCTAATGAAGCTGGAGGGAGATGTGCTGAGCCCGGTCCTGACGAGCACGGCACGGTGCCGTGGAGAGCATCCCTCTCCGGAAGGGGCAGCGGGACGCAGCAGCTCCCAGCACAGCTCTGCCCCGTGTCACCCTGGAGGTGCCATCCTGGGGGTCACCTTAACACCAGGGGGGGGACAGGGGGAACGCGGTCCCCGTGCCTGGCCATGGGGTAGCCAGGGGACCACACCGCTGCCTTCGGGGCTGGAACAGATGCCAAGAAAATACCTTTGCACCTCATTGAAGAGAGTCACCCCACGCTCTGGGTGTGCTCCCCCCGCCTCCTCCCTGCACCCAGTGCCAAAGGGATGGGGAACGGGGCAACACAGGATCGTGCCCAGGGTACTGAGCTCACAAGCCAGTGTTTGGGCCAGCTTCTGACATTTAAACCAGTCCTGATTCTGGGGGCTTGAAAGCTTTGGTGGCAGTTACCGACCGCTGGGCCCTGTCGGCGAGGCCCTTTGTAAGCAGAGATGCAGAAATACCTGCCAGGACAGTACTAACTGGAATAATGCCTTTTTTTTTTTCTTTCTTTTTAAGAGACAAACCACAATGTTTCAGAAATGCTTTCTAGACTGTTCCTAAATGTACGTTTCATCAACCTGTTTTCCTCTAAATTACACCCCAGGTAGCCCAGAGACGTTTACTACTCCAGTAATAAATGTGCTCCAGCGCTGCCGGCTGGCACGGGGCGTCTGAGGGCCCCGCACAATGGGCCCTGTTGTTCCGGACACGACATTCCTCTGTGCGTGTCACACATCCCAGCATCAGCCCGAGTGCTGCTCTGATAAGCGACAGACACAGCAATCGGGGAAGAAGGATGAGCCAGGGGAAGCCTCCCGGCTGCCAGCCTCCCTGCGCCCGCGGGACGCTGCCCGTGCCAGGGGCAGCTGGACCAACCCGGTTGCTCCGGGATGGATTTAATCGTTACTGGCACCAACTCTAACTCCAGCAATATCATCTGTCATCTGAATTATTTGCTTTCCTGCCTTCCACACCGTAATAGTTTCCTTCCAAGCCAAAGGGCAGAGCCGTGCCCCGGTGCCTGGCAGCGCTTGCTCCCGGGCAGGCGGCAGCCCTGCTCCAGCCAAGCCATGCCGCAGCCCGAGCTCCCTCCCCCAGGAAAAGGCATTTCTGCACAACCAACCTGGGCTGCTGAGTCACTGAAAGGAGCTGGATCCTTAATTGCTGCTAAGAGACAGACAACCGGAGCTCCCTAATTACCTCCCCATGAGGCAGTGCCCGGCACACGTATCCGTGGGGCTGGCTGCTTCCCCTCCTGCGCGGCCATGTGCCAGTTGGGAGCTGTGATAAGGCCCAGGCAGCGCTTTCCCAGTGCGTTCCCTGGCACCACAGGGATCCCAAGGAGCACTGCAGCTACCCCAGAGCGCACCAGCCTCTGCGCTAGAAATGCCTGGCAGCAGAGGGAAAAGGAGAAGGAAAGAAAACCTGCCCCGTGAATCACCTCCAGTGGGAATTTTAGAGGTGAGTTGAGAACCTCACTCCGCCCTGACCACCCCCTGCAGCCGAGCGCAAGGAATACTCACATCTATGATGAGGTACTCAACCGGGAGCGGGCGAGCCAGCTGTGTGATCTCGTTGCCAAACTTGTCTATGTCCTGAAAGAAGAAGAGTGTTGTTATTCCTCAGCGTGAAGCCTAAGGGATCCTGCCCTGGAGACGCCCACGCATCCTCGGCTCTGGCGGATCACTAAGGGCGTAGAAAAGAACCTGCTGGTACGTGGCTGGGTGCCATCGAGCCACCCGATTCCCTGCAGCTCCTCGGGGCTAGAGGAGCCTGACTCCATACGCCAGGGCCTCTGTTCCCTCGTGGTCACAAACCACCTTGGTCTTGTTTGCCTCAGTCGTCACCACCGGAGCTGCCCGGCATTACCTAAGCAGCGTAAATGCCATTTTAGGAGCAATTCTGTCTTAAAAAGGGAGGGACGGTGCCACATCTGCTTCCTCAGCCAAGGCAAACCTGACTTTCTGCAAAACCGGCCGCGAGTCTCTCATCCAGCTCTCGCTTGGGAATTGGAAATCCAGGCACTTTCTCATAGACAGACCTGAAGAGCCAGCATATCACAATGCGTAAACTTGTTTTGCTTTGCCAGACGAATTGAACATAAAGTTTAATTATGGAGAAAAATGGCCAGCATATGTTCATTAATCATAAAATGACAATTAGACGTGATTTATGTCAAACATGCCGAGTTCAAACACAGCTTCAGAAATAAATTCATGAGAACTGACACTTTTCATTAAAGATTCTGTAAGAGGGGGTTGTATTTTCTACCTAAATCATCACTTAACATGTTATAAATCATTCATTGAGCCCCATATAAATCATACGCCCATAATTTCCAATCAGGGACCTTACATTAAAGTTTACGTTTACTGAGCTCTCAGAAGTCCCAGCGGCTACAGGCAGACCCAGAGCTGCCGTGCGGAGAAGTCCCCCCAACACCTTGGCGGTTTGGGGGAGCTCGGGGAGCGTCCATGCCCCTGCGGGGTGGCAAGTGGCATTCCCGGGGCCGAGCCAGCGGGCACCGTGCGTGGGGATGAGCTGCCCGCGGCTGACACCCTCCTCTCCCCAGCCCTGTTTTCTCCCCGCGGTACGCCACTCCCCCGCTATCAGCATTTCTCGGCTACGCTAGTATTTACACAGCGCAAATATGCGTTGTGGCAGCCAGCAGCCCGCTCTCACGCTCCACTCGCCCGGTACAGCCAGGCGGCCACGGCCCGAGCAGGCTGCGGCACGCTGCTCCCCCCCGGGCACAGCCCCCCTTCTCCGGCCCCCTCCCCAAGCATCCTCCGTCCCCAGGAACCCTTCCCTTTATATGAAAAAAAAAAGAAAAAAAAGAAAAAAAATCTACCTTGCAGTCTTTGAAGATCTTTCTAAAAGCAATTCCGATAAGGATCTTTTCTCCTTGAACATGACAGGTTGTTGGCCCTGTGGTTATTTCAGCAACAAGCCTGGTGGCTCGTGGCCTCAGATCTCCCTGGCTCTGACAGGAGCAGGAGGAGACGCGGAGCCTTTTCAGGGAGATCACAGGACCTGAAAGCTAAACCTGCTCCTAGATCTCGGTGATACCGCAAGAGTCAGGAATCAAATCCAATCAGACCGAATCAGCTTCCCAAACACAATCCTGCCCCTGCAAGAACCAACCTGCAACAACTCACACATAATTAGCCCATCTGGAATTCATTTTCAAATCTAATTAAGTTCTAATATGCAGAAACATTTTTCCAGCACCTGTTCGCTTTAATCTCCGCCTCTGGGGATTTCCATGTTAAATGCCTTCTTTTTAATGTCACGCCGCCGAGGCCTTCAAGACATGCACCAGACTGTCACACCAAACTGGGACCTCGGTCCCCGCGAGTCGAGGACACATCCCGACCCTGCCCCTCCTCAAAGAGAAAAGCCCCCCCAACGCCTGCACTCTTCTCCAACCCCCATGCACCATTTTATTAGGCAATTACGTTTTAAAGGCCATAACAAACGTCAAGCTGGGAGGAAGACATCTTCATGCCGAACTTGGCAGCGGCCGGGGCCCCAGCGGCGCCCTCGGCACGTTATTGCTGCAGCCCTGGAGCCTGAGAGCCCTGAAGCCAGAACACAGCGGCGATCGCTCCCGAGGGGGGCAGGAAGGGGTTAAACGAAGGCGCAAGTATTTGGCTCCTGGACAAACATCAAGCACGGAGGCCTGGAGGATTTGGACAATGAATCATCCCCAAGACAAACTGGAGATTGCATCAGGCGCTGCGATTAGAGCCTTCCAGACCCCTGTTCGGAGGCAGAGGCTGCAAACGGAGGAGGTCAAGCAGGGAAAAGGATGGCTGCGCCCGCGGGGAGCGTGTCGCACACCTCTGCGGTGCTGCAGGACGGGAAAGGCTTCTGGGTGGCTGCGGGATTTCCTACTGAGGCCGAGGGGAGCAGCCCAGGCACTGCCAGCCAGGAGGGAGGCTCCGGCTCCATGTCCCAGGGCTGGACAGCCATCAGCATCCCATGCCATTAGCATCCCACGCCGTCAGCATCCCATGCCGTCAGCATCCCCCCACAGGTTCACTCTCACTGTGAAGCTGAGCTGAGTCTGTCCTTTCTGTGTGTTAACAAAGCCCGGCCCTGCTCTTCCCTCTGCCGACTTCCAAGGCTGTGCCGGGCGGTCCTGCCCCTCGCACAGGGCGAGCGCCTGACGCACAGAAACGAAGCGACTTTTCTAAGAGCAAGCGATGGGTCAGTGAGAGTTGAAACCCTTCCCAGGAGACTCCTCGTGAGCTAATCAAGCATCCTCCTCCTCCCCAGAGCAGCTGGGACATTTAAGGCTAAGGCGGCTTTTCCAGTCCAACGCGAAGCCTTGGTCGGAGGCCAGGCAGGGGAAGTCCTTTGCTGCTGGTGCAAACTCCCTGCAGCAGCCTCCCTGCAGCCTGGCCGTCGTGTTTTCCCCGGGAAGAGGATTCCAGAGTGAAGGGGTGGAAGCAATGCGTGCCACACCGGGGATAGCGTGGCTGAGAGGTCCCCTTCGGCTGGAATCCAAGCAGTGTCCCAGCTCAGGACTGCCCCAGGGACAGACGGGACCACACTCAGCAGATGACAAGCCAAGGCCCAGGCACCGTCCCAGCCGCTGTAAACGCACAAAGGACACACGAGAATGCACAGGGGCAAAGGGCTCTTTCACAACACCGGTGCAATTGCGAAGGGCTTTCATCTCACACCATCCCACAGAAACTCGGGGGAATATTAAGGCAGTTGTAAAATGCAATTCATCGCAGGGATGACATCTTCACCTTTGCACTGAGCCGAGGCAAATACCTGCGATAAGAGACAAAGCCAGCCAGTCCCCAAATCCAATTATCCAAGTGCTTCAAAGGGTCTGTAAAACACAAGCAATCTCTTTCCCCTGTTCGGTGGGAGGCTGAGATGCCCGTGAAGCCAAACGCAGAGCAGAGCAGGGGGTGGGTGTGCGGGGAGCAGGGAGGCGACGCCGCAGCACTGGGCTCGGCAGACCGACCACAGGGAGCTGGGGACCGGAGCCCACGGGGAGGGATAGCAGCCGTGTGGGGCACCGAGCACCACCTGCAAACAACTTCGGGTCCGAATAATCAACCCACGGTTCGGAAGGCGAGCTCTCAGTGAAATCAAAATCAATACGGTTATTTTCTAGAACCAGATGGATAAAGGAGGCGGCTGCTCGAGGGCAGAAGACAGGGAATGGAAAACACCCACATGTAACACCCAGCTGGGCTCCCCCTCTCCCAGATGAGAAAGAGGGTGAAGTGGCCATTGCAACACCGTCGTCTTTACTTGCGAAGAGAGCAGTTACCCCGGGCTTGTGCCTGTGTCTTGACAAGAGCGACTCCTTCGTGAGTTTCGCTGCACCGAACATGCCAAGAAGCGTGTGCCGGTTGTGCAACACTCGAATTGGAAACAGCGCTGCGCTGTGACGCTCCACAGGCAGCCCCGGAGGTGAAGGGGGATGTTTTCTTCCTTCTGGCTAATCTTACCTGGAGAGGCATCTCAGAGCAAAGAAACTTGTGCTCATGGTCCCCAAAGCCCTCGACTTTCACGCCAGAGCAGAACTCCAACCGTCACAAGCCAGGAAAGCAACGGCCACATGTCGAAAGCGCACACTGCCAATTCCACTGGGGTGGTTCCTCTAAGCCGCAGGGCTAGTGGCCAACATAAAGAGAATGGTAAAGAAATACAGAAATCACAAGGCTACAGCGCTCAGGAAAAACGCCTCGCCTCCTGAGGCCGGACAACGCTGGTGCCATCAGTTTTCCCATTTCCATGGAAGAAAAGCCCATCTCCGCTAACGCACCGCCGAGGTGAGTCACGTTCAGGCAGGACCAGCTGCAGCCCCAGGGGACGCGGCAGCCCCTGCTCCCACTCCACAAACACCAAACGTGGTGCAAACTGTGGAAAAACGGCTCGCTGACCGAAAAAAAAAAGCCGTTCCTCTCTTTCCAGGCACCTGGTCGCCTGTGCAGTGAAGTCCCCGAAGCTGCAGCTCTCCCGCCTGCAGCGGGGGTCCTGACAGCCCTCCTGCGCCCGCGGCGTCACCCATCCAGCTGCACTGCTCAGCAGCCATCGCTGAGAGATCACCACCCTCTGCGAGCGGAGGTACGGGACGCCGTCTTCGCCCGCCCTGACTGAAGTGCAGCTGCTGGTGACGCTTCACTGGAGATGCAAACAGCAGCACCTTCTCCTGCCCGCAGAGCCGAAGGTGAACCTGCCGCCTTACCCTGCTGCAGACAGATACCGCAGTTCCAACAGATTTCGCCTTGCATCTGGAGGCATAGTTGTTCTATAAATACATCCATACTACACAAACATTGGCCTTCTGGTTCTCATCCAATTAGAATAAATTTGTATAGCTCCTTTCATCCTAAAGGGCTTTTCAAATGAATACTTGCATGTTACAGAGAAAAATACGCACGGACTTTTCTCTCTATCAGCGAGAGCTTCTCGGTCCGAGACAAACTGCAGCAACTACCCAAAAGTGCAGCTTTCTGCCCAAAGCCAGCTGGGGGGGCAGCACAGAGGGGAACCCCCACGACAAGGACTGGGGAGAAAGTTGCGCGGCTCCTGCAGTTTCGGCAGAGGAAGGGGGACCAGGAAGCAGCCGCCTCTGCCGCGAGGCCAAGCGCTGGACTCCTGCTCCTCACACTGCGTTTAACCAACGCTTTGACACCACCGTTGTCACCGACCCAGTAACTATGAGGTAGTGTCTCTGACCTCAAGCCTCGCACGTTTAATGAGACCCCGAAGGTTTTCAGAGCCGGCAGTGACTAAGCTTTCCATTGATTTAAGAACATTCCAAAAAAACTAAGAGTTCCTACAGCCAAACACGTTTAAGGCTGAAGGACAATCACAGCCGCCAGAGCAGTCCTCAAGCCTTCCTTGAGCGCACCACGAAAAAGGCAATTACGGATAGAAGTTATAAAACATATGAAATAAGCTGCAGCCCGACCCAGTGAATCAGTGGTTGATGGAAATTTCCACAGAAGGCTGGAGCCTTCAGTGAGCATTTTGTTTATCTCCCTGCTTCAGATTACGAAGGGGAGTGAAGACCTTATGGGAACACCCACCGGCTTCCTGCTGCTCCGAACACCCAGGGTGGCCCACATGTGGGACACAGACCTACGGGACCTCCTGCAAGGCTGCACCCTGACTGTGGCACAGCACGGGCTCCTCCGGAGCAGGACCGCGGCACGCCAGGAGATGATCTCATCCTTCGCACTCGAGGCCAACCCTTGCACAACCGAGCTCCGCTGTATCTCCGTCGGACCTGGCTTATCAGCTCCTAAGAGCGAGCTGTCTGCGTGCTAGGGAGAAAAGCACGGGATCCATCTACCTTTCCTCTCAAGCACCGAATTTAGCCAAGAGGTGTTCCTCGTGTTCAGGCGGTGTCAAGACACAGCAGCAGTTCAGCGTGAGGGGGCGGAGGGGGAAGATGGAGCTCCACAGGCTGACTGACCCAGGCCAGCGTGTCCCGCTCTCACGTTCAGGGCACACAAGAGCATTTTGGCACTATTTTGACACTAGCGCACAACACACTCACTTCAGTCGTCCCAAACGCAGGTGGCTTGGCTTATCCTACGCTCCTTCATGGGCAGGTTTAACAGAGGCGGCAGGAGCGCTGCCGGCTGAGCGGGCTGCGAGTATCAGACACGGACAAGAATGAGATAGCTAACTGGGGTGATGGATGGCTAATTAGTTGGCAAGCAATGCCATTCATTAATTCCTCTGTGCTTGCTCACGGGGCACCAATGTACACACAGTTGAGAAGCAGTGCTATTAGCCTCCGCGGAGATCCTGTCCCCAAGTTTGCACCTCGGCCCTGCAGACACAGGGGGGCTGCAGATCTCCAGAAACACCTGTCCAGGGAACAGCGACAGTCCATTCATCCCGAACAACCCGTACCGAAGCCTGCAGCACACAGGGTACCAGCAGCGCTCTTGCATGATACTTCAAATACAAGTATTTTGGATCCGCTCTGGATGCATGTATCCCCCGCTACTCCTCACGAAGAGTTTTTGGAGTTTGCTGTCTGACGTGAGAACGGGACCTGGGCGCAGGCAGCACCCCCAGCACTGGAGAGGAAAGCCAGGAGCGCGCCCCGGTCCTGCCCTGGCTCTGAGAGCCTGACACCTTCCTTCTCTTGCAGAGAAGCATGCAGAGGGCTGTCTCTTCTCTTGCTGCATGAACTACGCTATCTTTTGTCGCATCTGCTGCCCAGTTGGTGCCTGTACAGCGTGTCGCACATGAGCAAATCCCTGGCACCGCGTAAGGAACCCGCCGCTTTCAGCGCGCCATTTGTGCGAGCACACATCGTATGGCTGTGCAACGGAGGAGGCTGAACTCAGCTGGGGATCAAAATCAACAGAGAAGCATGGCAGATACTGCCAACAAATATGGAAGCGGAGGTAAATTCAGAGCGTTTGCTATGGGTTCTTGGTGGGTCACTGCAGCCCTCGTTTAGAAGCTGGATAGCCAATGGCTACTGATGCACTGGAAGCCACAACAGCACGTTTACGAGGGGGAAATGGAGCTTATGCAATTACTTTGCAGACATGTGGCGAACGGTTACTACTGAAAATAGTTCAGACCTCAAAGACATCCTTTCCTGAGCTGGCCATACTGACTTCCAGCCACGTGGCAGAGCCGTTTTCGCAGCTCCCCCCACCCCCAAGCACGCAGCCCTTACCTTATAGAAGACATCAGGCACATACTGCTCGCTGCTGGACTCCTTGGCATAGCCCAGCTCCGGCGCATCTCGGCAGGGCAGCAAACACTCATCTCGAACCAGCGCCATGCACTGATTCGAGACCTGGTACCCCTCGAAGTGGACCTGGTTGTCGGGACCACCTGGAAGAGAAGAGGCTGGTTAAAGATCCCACAGGAGGGTGATTTCCCCGGCGTAACCCAGAGAGGAACAACTCAAAGAGCAACACGAAACATGACGGTCTGGCTAAGAGCGAAGAACGGCGAGATGAAACCGCTGGTGCTGCTGCATGGGAAGCACTTCTAGGCAAGAAACCCCTCTAAGCTCTACATTTATTTAGTAAAACACATTTTCCCAGCTAGCCTAAGAGGAGAGACCCCCGGAGCGACAGCACAAGTGTTTTACCAGGAGTTTACAGGCAACGCTGCCCTTTCGGCAGGGCCCCAATAGCGTCACCCCCCTGCTACACTGCGAGTGTCTCCTCTCTTTCACAACAAAAACCAGGCACACAGCTCCCCTCAGCCCGTTTCATTTCCAAGGAATCGTGAGCTGAGGATTCGGGGTTGGTCACCCAGTATTGTCAGGCACAAGAAGAAAAAGTGTTTTCTCAGCCCATAACGGATGGCTTGGTGGAAATCTGACATGGAAAGTGGAAATTAAGACCCTGGCTCACTGATAGATCACATGCTTGGCGCTTTAATTTGGATAATGTAAGCAACATCAGGTCATATGTCATTAGAATACAACTGGAAAGAGAAGATACAGACAGATGGTAGGAAAACGTTACTATTTCCAAACCTAGGAATTCAGGAGGGGATAGGAATTAATCCATGCAGAGGATTTAAAGGCAAAGTTGCTGCAAACTATCCAAATATATTTATATGGCACAAAAGGAAGGAATCAAGTGTTTAAATAGAAACCTGATGGGCTGATTTAACAGAAGAGAATGAAATTATCTGGAACAGAAAGGAGGAAATATTCGTTTTCTACTCTTTGATCTCTAACCTCAGTCACTCACTGCTCCAGAACAAACACTCCTAGAAATTAAACATAGACCAAGACACAGGGAAGGCCTGAAAAAAGCCAGCCATCATTTTCTCGGTAAAACACCTTGTTTGAAAAAAAAAAATAGAAATAAAGAAAAAAAAAAGGAGCGAGCGAGATACACATCTATCTATAATGAAAGATGGATGCGTTTAGCAGTCTGGAATGTACGGGCAGCTGTCTGATTGCACGGGCCTGTTAACTGAAAGGGAGCATTTTCGCTGGAAAAAAAAGCTCCGGGAACACTTACAAAACCTGGGCTCAGAGGAGGCAATGTAATATCACACTTTCAGTTTTCACATTGGATGCTATTTGGAAGTCATGCGTTTTGGGGGTTTTTTTTTTTTTTTCATTGTGTTAAATGGACCCAGAACCCAGCGTATCTGCTCCAGGGAAATTTTAAATGAATACATGTGTCATCCCGCAGAGAGCAGCGGACTGAACTTCTAACACTACAACTCTCCCAGCACACGCCAACATCTCCCCTCGCAGCCCGGGCGGCGCAGACCATTCCTCAGAGACTCCCTGCAAAAACGGCTAAAATCAGAGGTGACAAAGCAAAACATTTTGCAGGCTTCTCTGTTTTACCGAGGCAAACAAAGAAGAAAAAATAGTTTCCATGCACGGAAGAGCACGGCATCCTACGTAAGGGTTTCCCTGACAGCGACACAAGGGAGATGAAGGTCCCTCCTTTATGCTGAACCAGCCAGAGTAACTCTCAGGATCCGGGCTGCCGTGGTTCTGCACTGCCGCTTTCCGGCTACAGAATTTGGAGCGTAAAGATTCGAAACAGAAAAACGAGCAACGGTTGTTCCCCTGGCTGCAGGCAAAAAATGCTTTCTGGATCTGAGAGGTGGAGGCTCCAGGTCTGAGCCTCAATTAAGTTTCCTGCAGGGGACAGGGTAAATAATTGCAGAGAAGATAGCACAAAGAATGAAAAAGTATTTTACTTGATAGAGCAAAGCAAAACCCTCGTTAAATAGGACAGATGGGGACCAGGACGTCTGACTTCTTCTGGCAGAGCTGCATATTCTTCTTCTATTAACAAGAGATAATTCATGTGTAACCAAGAGAGCTGGGGCAAGCCGAGGCCAGTTTATACCTGTAGCCACAACTGTGACAAACTTGGATCCAAAATGACCATCTGGAGACAGGCGACAGATGTTGGGCTGCTGGTTCTGAAAGTTTCCAGCTGTGATGCACTCTTCTGCACTTAGATAATACGTGTCCTGAGGGAAGGAGCAGAAATGTCAATAAAAAGGACAATGCGATGCAGCCTAGACCTATTTCCTTGGTCTGCAGCCAAAGAAAACTACCAACACCCCAGTAAAACACGCTTTCGTAGAACGTTGCTGCAGAGACTGGGAAAAGAATGTGACATGTCAGCTCTCCAACCCCAGCCTGGCTCTCGCAACAAGGACTGTCCCGCTTCTAGTCCCACCCACCTTTACACACCTTTTTTTTTTTTAAAAAAAAACAAACCAGAGTTTCATTTTCCAAATAGGGATATCACTGATTTTAGTATTCCAGGAAGCAGAGAAGGTCAGAGTCTGAGCCACGTATACCTCACCAAGCCCAGCCCACAGGAACACGCTCTGGCTGAGTCACTTTTGCTCCCTGAGCCCGCACCTCACCCCAGCCCACTCCCTCCACACCACCGAATCCCCCGAAACCACGAGCGGCGTTTTATGGAAGCAGAGCGGGCGAAGGACTGCGGGCAGCTCTGCGCGCTACCCAACCAGCTTCAAACCCTGAAGAGCGCTCTTCGAGCTCAAGCTCCTTTTCCTGCAGAAGCTTCTGAAAACCCACATTTCAGAAGAATTCCAGTCCCGGCGTCACCTCCAGCCCTGCGCTGCCCTGGCTCCGGATCCGGCTTGGCACAGCCGGCCTTTATGCGGTTACACAAACCCCCAGCACCAGCAGCTGGAATTAGCTGCACACTTCAATCTCACCTTGTTTCTGCTGTATCGAACAGTCCCTTTCCGTGTGTCTTCAGAGACCAGATCAGTAAATATCCAGCCAACCTATAAAGAAGTGTTATGGAGAGAGTTGCTTTAAGAAAAAAAGGGAAAAAAAAAACAAAAACCAACCACCAAAACCAAACCAGAAGAGAGCTTATACATTTCTCCTAGCAGGACAAGATGTTCTTGGCTGCTTGCACGGCCCTGCTGTACGCTGCCTGAAGGAAATGGCTCTCCCAGCTGTGCCGGGCTCATTTGAATCCGATTTCCAGGAGCAGCATGCCAGCTGGCCGGCCGGGGGCACCTGCAGCTTTATGTTTCACTATGGAATATTTTTTCATGGAAAGATCTGGAGGCTGCAAGAGGCCTCTCAGCCGCTACCTCCTCCCACCCACAGCAAAAAGCATTTCCTATTGAGCGTGGAGAGCAGAGCAGCACCGGCAGCGCCAGCAGATGACAAAGCAGCTCACATGATCTCATTTTGAAGCTCGCAGTCGCTAGTTAAGATAAAGCTCATATGTTCCCGCTGGAGTATGATTCATGCCAAAGCAGAGCCCGCTCCCATCCAAAAAACACATTCCTGCTTTCTGCATTGTTTGCACATAGGAGCAGAGATGTGTACACACACACCGCTGCGTGAACCCTTCCACACACACGTGCTGCAGACAGCCAGGAGCTCCCACAGCATTAACCCTTCCCAGGAAGGGCCGCTGATCCAGACTCCCAGCCGAGCCCAGACAGACAAAAACCCGCAACCAGCAGCAAGTGAACGCGTTAAGTCACATCGATTAAAAATATCTGATGTGAGAAGCAGAGGAAAAGCGTGGAAATAAATAACACACACAGAAGCTTTGCTTCAGACACTGGCAAAAGGCGAAAGATCTTATCTTCAGAGAACAAAAGACCTCACCACAGATGTTTATAGTCTACTGTACTGAGCCTTTTCGGATTTGTGTTTTCTTTAGCAAGTCAAATCTTGTTTGTGTACATCTCATTCCTGGCACTCACACAAACCAAAAGATTTCCCTAACCGGAAAATATCAGCCCAGGTTTGAGAGATGTCGGCGAACCAGCGGATCCCAGTGCCCGTATGTCCTGATCCGGCAGGCTGTGGGCAGGAGGGGAACAGCGCGGCTCGGCTGCTGGGGGACCGGCACCTCTAAACGAGCGCACAGATGAACTCGCCGCCTGCCTGAGCGGCGCCGAGAGACAGGACCCCACAGAGAAGAATGAAAAACGAGCTCCTGGAATTGGCGCACCAATTCTGTCAAAGTGAGGAACAAACTCGGAAGGCAACTCCAGCTACGTCTGCGCCAAATTAGCGCTCACCGGGGAGATGCTACCAGGAATGGCTGCTATCTGAGGAAAAATAAAGAGAAAATCGTGTTTCTGCTTCTTTGCTACTCCCTTTGATGTCATTCATGACAGAGGACTGCTGACTTCAGCTGCACAGCCCTGCTAGATGCTTGTGCTCAGGAAAATGCTCTCGTTTTGTTTTTCACCCCTAAAAGCCTAAGAGCTACCGACACGTAAGCTAGATTTCAGGTATGCCCACACGGTCTTGAATAACCCCGTGGAGCTGAAGAGAACTGCCAACGACTTTCTTCATCGCCAAACAAAGACGCATGAGATCCGACAACATCCTAACCTTTCTCAATCCAAGCTTTGCGGCGATCTCATCCACGACCTCGGCTTTTGGATCTTCCAGGATCTCCAGGCTGTTCTGCGTACCGATCTGCAGCAAAGAAAAACTCACGAGTAAGACAGAATGGGAAAAAACACAGTACACAGCCATTGTCAGGAGCGAGGCGGAGGTCTGGGTTTCCCCTTCGGCATTACGACTGATGGGTTTCGCCCCAGAGACCTCCTCTACTCACAGACCCACCCTGTCGGAGCTCCTCAGCTAAGTTTGCAAACTACGTTGGGGTTTATGAATGAAAGACTCGGCATTTGCAAACAGGCCACTGCTGTTTCCGAGCACTTTGGAAAAGGCGAGAGGTTGTATAATTTTTCCAAAGCTCTGTGCTCAACCTGCCAGTTTCGTACCGCCGTTACGTTTGTTTGAATCTTTGAGCAGCAGAGAGGCAGAGACCCAGGGAATCCAAGAGCCCAGGCCTTCCCCCCACGCTCCAGAAAACACGGCTCCATCTGGGCGCGTTTCAGAGGCAAAAGCTTTCTCGTGCGGGGAGATGCCGTGCCAAGAAGCGCAGCAGAGACTGCTTGCCAGGACAGCAAAAGCTTCCTTGCTTTTACCGTGCACAACTAGAAGCATATGAACTTCCAAAGCCGGGGCTTAGAGTGATATTGAAACAATAGAGGGCACGGCTCTGCTCGTGTTGGAAAGAAAGGGAAGAACTTATAAAAGGCTTGCGATTCTGCTCTCACACACGCACTCCCAAAGATCCATTTGTTTTTTCCCCACTGACAAATCTGTTGCATTTGACTCTAGCAACACTGCAAAAATCATCAAGAGGAAGAAAACATACGACCCATCGCGGTATGTTTGTACACACAGTGTCTGCACTTCGAAAAGTGACTTTGATCACTGGCTGAAGAAGCCGGTAGGCAAATTCAAACTTCAACCCCAGCCTTGTGTTGTGGGCAGAGTGGCTTTTCCGCCTCCATTTTCAGCTCTCCGACACCCAGTTCAGCTTTTGGGTTGCCGGGGAGGCTGCAGGCTCCTGGGGCAGCTCCGTGGTGCCGAGCGCGGTGCCGTGCACCATCTAGTGGGGACTCCCCCACTCCCAGGCATCAGATCTCAGCCTCAGCCTCTCCATCACAACAGCAGACTTCATTTTTGTCTAATTAAGCAGCTTAATTTTTCCCAGAAAGCTGATAAGAAATTGAAGCAAGGGCAACAACTTTTTTTTTTTTTTCCTAGTGTGGAATTTGTTTTCAAGCTGTTCCGTACCATAACCTTGGAAATCCAGCCATCAAGGAAACACGTAAAATGAAATCTACTGTTGTGAAGTCTCTCTATCCTTAAATCATCTGAGCACAGAGTAATGCAAAAGAAAATGCAAAAAGAACAAAAAGCAAACCTGGGTTTTAAAAGTCTTTCAGTGGCAACAACACACACAAAGACATAAATCACATCTTTTTCATGGGATCGTTTTCCTTGCGGAGCTGCGGTTGGACACACTGCGTCACGTTTCCCAAACAAAATAGCAAAAATGCGTTCCCCCATTATCTTTACGGGTTGACCCTGACACCACAGCACCCAGCTCTTACCTGCGGGGGTTCGTAGATGGCAGCGACCTCAGCCCGGATGCCCAGCGGGATGTCTTTGTGCTCGGTGTACCGGCCATACAGATACCCAAGATGTTGGTTTCCTGTCTTCCGCCAGAAGTCTAGGAAGCGATCTGCAATTGTGTGGTTCTCAAACATGATGTTGTCAACATGCCTGTATTTCTGTTTGACAAAGTTCAAGCGTCAGGCCATCTTCCACTAGGTCCGTTCAGTTTGCCCATCGCCAACACCTTCCCCAGAGAGTCCCTGCTGCTGGGACACACCACCCCTCACAGCGGAATCCTGCCGGAGCAGGGACACAGTTATCTGCTCCCTCCCTCTCTCCTCTGCTGCCTCCAGCACCTCTCCCCTGCCCGGCACGCAGAACCCACCCCGGGCTGGAGTGTGGGGAGCACCAAGCACCCCCAGCACCCCATTAGCTCAGCTTCTTTAGCAGGGCCCCTGCCCCCAGAGCCTTTGCAACAACAAAAGAGAGTGAAATTTAAGAGGAAACAAGAAACAGCGGGTGGCCTTTTGGATCCCATGAGGAAAAAGAGTGGAGATTCATCGCTAGCGGTGCCAGCTCAGATGTCCTCCACGTTAAGAGGAAACTGCTGAAGCGGGTACATTTTGGAGTCCTTTTCTGCAAGGACTGAAGACCTTAACAGCCATTTCCCCAACCACTGCCAATACGCAAAGGCTTCTCGCTCCAAGTTGGCCGTTCTCGAAGTCATCTCTCCAAAAATAAAAGCCAAGTCCCTTCTCAGCTGTAAGCGCAAGGGCTCCCGCGAGCTCCTTCTCACCTGTCTATTGAGAGTGATGGCACTTGGCTGACACTTTGTGCAAATGCCTTCTGGCCATGGAGGGTGCCCTTCACAGCCCGACTTAATCTTGCAGCTGATGTTTTCCAGGGCAACAAACTTCCCCCTGCAAGAAGGAAAAGAGAAGGCTGCTGTTACCACAGTAAAGGCTTCTCACAAAAAGCAAGTGGCTAGGAATATCCCAGCGGAAGCAGGGCAGAGGAGACGCAGTGGCACTAACGCTCTGCATCTTCAGAGGATCTCAAAGCAAACTCCCTTGGTGGGATGCTTCGCTCCTGCAGTCCCCATGTAACCTCCCCTGCCCACTTGGTGAGGGAGGTCAAGAGGCCGACATGTGGTCCTCGACTCAGCACCAATGTAGATATTCAAGCAAGAGGAGGGACAGAAAACTCATGGGACCCTGCTTAAATAATTTACGCAGCACGTGGGAAGTAATAGATTACACCGCTGGGGCAAATCAGAGCTCCTTTCATGTGCACGAGGCTTCCTGCAAAGGGAAGTTCCCTTCAAACCGAAGTATTACAAAATTGAGCCGCATCTCACAAAGGCATTAAAAAAATCCCAGCGGCATTTAGGAATGGGAGGGAGAAGGTTACACCTCTGCATAACTGATTTAGAGAAGATGCATTTCTGAACACAGTGGGTTCCCCGACATCACCGAAGGGGACTTCAGATCCTCCGCTGCACACATGTGCCCCAGCGAGGCATAAAGAAATAAACACTGCTTTCAGCGCTCTCTCTCCGCTCAGCGCTTGTCTGCCCGTGTCAGCACAGCATCCTCCGCCCCAGCACGGGGCAGGACACCCTCTTTTCCAGTTAGTGGGCAGTGAACTACCGCCCCGTGACAAGAAAGCTTTTCAGTAAGGACACACAGAGCATGGAGCAGAGCAGAATCAGGCCCCGAGGAACGGTAGGCTCCTCTTTCTGTCCTATTCACGTCTGCAGGTAAGAAAAGCCGCTCATGAATAAAAGCTGCCCAGGTCCATCTCAGTCCCAGTGCCTCTCCACGAGGTTTGAGACCCAGGCTTGGAACCTCTTTCCTTCTATCTGGCCTTCTCCCCCCATCAGCAGTGTTTCCTGGAAGCAATTACATTGCCACAGTAAAATTAAAAAAAAAAGGAAAGGAAAAGACAGATTTAATATTTTTTTTCCTGCCTTTTGGGGTTTTTTTCCCCCCTTTTCTTTTTTTTAAGGTGTTGTTTTTCTCCTCAGTTTGCCATTCAACAGTTGTATCCAACGCTACTCTAGTGAGATCTGTCTGTTCTTTCATTTGCGTTTTAGAAAAGAAGCACCAACCGGATTCCCTTAAACAAGGAGATTTTCTTACTTGTCTGCCCCTCCGGTCAGCTTCCTGATGTAGGCATGGAACGACATATGCTTCACAGGAGGTTCCAGATGGTTTAAATAATCCTCATCAAAAGGCTGCCAAAAACACCACACAAAGAAAAGCCAGGTCAGACACCTGTCTGATAATACACTGATCACTAAACAAATGGATGTTCTAGAGTCAACCCCACTGGCTCTCAACGTGGAAACAATCAAGAAAAATTCAGGTTCATTTTCAAGGCAGCTACTACTGTGATAGAAACAGTGGGGCTGTACAACAGCGAGTTTTATTATCGCCTCCTACTTTTATAACAGATTGGCTCCACAAATCAGAACGAGCCTCAAAAGCAAAATGCTGTTTCCTTTCAATATCTAACAACAAACAAAAAGCCCAGCTGCTCAAACACGGCCAAAGAACTTCCAGAGCACACGGCAGGGAGCGGGGGAACAGCCATTCTGGCTCGCAGCGACTTTTGAGGGATCGCTGCTTCATGCCGTAAATTATTTAGCTTAGCACGTTTGTAGGCGTTACTAAAGCTGCATAATACGTGGTTCATCTGGGAAGCGCCGGGACCCACAGGAGAGGGGATGAAACGAGAAGATCCAGGCGAGAGTGAAGAGGGAGGAAAACTGGAGCTTTTCTAAAGTATTTTTTGTTAAACCCGTTACTGCAGAAAACCGTTAACCGGAATAAACCCAGGGTCACGAAGGCCTAGAGCTTTAGCGGTCCTGGATGCGAGCTGGCACCTTTGCCAGTGCACAGCAGGATTCTGACCCAGAGCTGCCATCTCTACGTGGGCATCGCTCCGAGGAAATGCATCCATACTGGAAGAAACCGAATCCAAGAGGATGTGTTTTCGTGTGACTTCCGAGAGCACCTTCTCGGGGCTCTTACCTCCAGCGGTACGCAATGCACACATTTACCCAAGGGGCCGTGGCGACACCTATGCAAAGAGAAAGAGAAGTAGCGTTATAACTTATTTAATAATGCAAAAGTCAGGCTGTAAAAGTTGCTCTAGACTAACAGTTTTAGTGCGAAGATCTGTGCAATCGTACAGCTCTGAGCAACTCTCCGCCCACCAGGGAATTTAAGAGAGGGGTCACCACAAGATAATTCCACAGAAAGAGACAGCAACAGCTTCAGGTTTAACCCGAGAGCCCCAGGTCAAGATCAAACCTCCCGACGCCCGTGTCCCTGGCAAGCGGCTCCGCTCCCTGAAAGGCCACGTGAACCCACGTCAGGTCACAGCTTCTCAAGTTTTACAACCCTGCGCTGGGGTTGTGTTTCAGTGCAAAGAATTTGAAATCTACGTCACAGGGCTGGCCTGCGTGGTTTGAACAAAAAGACAACCAAAACATTCATCCTTTATCAGAGGACGGTCTGCAACAAACAGGGAAGGATGTGTTTATCGGACAGATAAAGACCTGCTGGATAAAGTTACAAAACAGGGGCAAACGTCTCCTTTTGAGGTGATGGCTTTAAAAAAAAAGGGTAAAACAAGAAAAAATTCCCTCCACGCCTCTGCCCCAGCCCTAGGTCAGCACGAGTTTTCAAAGGAAGGCCTCTAGAGAGGAGCGTGGATGTTGGCTCTTGCAGAGACAAAATGGATAGCATCCAGTTGCAGCATTGCTTTTAACAAAGTACCGTGGCAGATAATGTACATAAAGGACCACTAAAGGCTGCTAATGCACTCAGCCGAACGCCAGCACCCCTCCGTGTTCAGATTGATACGCACTCACAAACACAGGAACAAGCCCAGACACACTCTTTTTATCATAAATATCCACCACTGTGCTTTGGCTCCCTGCTAAGAACAATACCTTCATTTATTCTTTTGAAAAATGTGGTCAAGTTAAAGACAATGTTTTTGCCGTGGAGTGGTGGGGTTTTGCCTTTATTGTTTCAATAATGTGACATTTCCCTCGTTTATCATCAGCCTGAAAAGGGTTAGATAGGATTTTCGACGTAAAGGCTACGTCTCTCCAAACTTCCTCGCTGCTGCAGCACTAAAGATAAACCATATGGAAGACAACACAATGGGGAAGGGCGAGCTATTCCGTTTGAGAAAGAATTCCTGGTTGCCTTTAAAATTTTCACTCACGCCCTCTCAGAAGTTTCTTTGCAGAGGGGTCCAGCCCCAAGCCAACAACCAGTACAGACACCAGGCCAGGAGCCAACTGGGATGTCGCTAACGATGAGCAATAAAAAACAACCATCCAGGCGGAGGACATTTTAGCAGCATCAGTGTAGATTTACGGTGGTATTAACTCACCATTGAATTATTACTTTGACAAAAAATACAAGCTGCTTTGTTTACCTAAGCCTCTTGCAGCTAAAAGTTTTGGCAAAGCTCAGCTCGGTTGCAATTCTGTGAGCAAAACGGACTCCCGGGTTTGACAGAAAGGTTCGAAAGGCACGTGATGGAGAGGAAGCCAAAAAGGAAGCGGGCAGAGACCCAAGTCCCACTTCCACGTCCCTGCCATTGGATATTTCCACTCATTCCCTTCACTTCTGTGTTTTTCCTTTATAAGGAATGGTTGGATCTGAAGTCACAGAAGTGCTCCAGCCCGGGACATCCCGGCTGAGGTGCCACACGCAGCCACCCCAGTGCCCAAGACAGGGATGCAGGGTTGTGCCGGCTCTGCCCAAGCCAGGAGAGACCGCAGGGCAGCCAGGGAAAGGCGACAGATCTCGGGTCCCCACACTGACGGAGGATCCACCTCCGATTTAGAAAACAAACCCACCCGTGCTGCTCGCCCACCGTGGCTGGGTGACGCTGAGGCAGCATCTCCGGCTGAACCCGTCTCCCTGCGAGGTGGGGACCTGGCCCCACCACCCGTCACCTCGGGACCCAAACAACGGGGAGCGACATATTGAGGCCATATGGAACAGGAGCTACTGCAGACAGCAGGCTCCTGCTTATTAAGCAATATGCCACACACAGAGCACAACTCAGTATTTCTACACAGCACCGGCTGCCAGGACATCCCGGGGAAGAATTCAAAGTATTCATTTTAATCTAGAGAGCTACAAATGTTTTAGGAGCACAAAATATACGACCCCAAGTCCCATAGCAGGGGCCACCTTGATCAGAACAATAGATGCTCTGAGTGAGTCCTTCCTGGCAAAGACCCTGGGATTTTGGTATCTGCTTCCTTCCTTGCCTCACCAGAGCTCCATTTAACCTTCCAGGACAATGGCAAGGGCTGTTTTCCCTTGTGAACATGTCAAAGGCAGCAAGGGACGGAGCAGTGGCTCGGAGGGCAGTTCCCATAACATGTTTCCTGGCTGCTGGTTTTGGACGACATTACAAGCTTTGGTGAGGCACGGATGCATCGTCAGAAAAAAAATCCACCCGTACTTACAGCTGCTGGTCTCTGTTTCGGTAAATCTTCCCATCCTGTTTGATCAGATACTGGTCGATCTCATCTTCCACCACCTGGGGGGCCCCCACAGGGCGCAAACCTTGGGAGACAGAGGTGTCCATGATCTCTGAGGAAGAGCCAGCCGGGCTCGAGGGGTAGAGGAACAGCATATCCCCATGCCTACAGGTGTGGAAAAAACAATACACGGGCATCAGTAGTTGCTCCTGAGTAGCAAACCTCCCGGCTCACGGAGAAACACACGGTTATCACAAACTACACACAGACTAGCAAACGCGGTAGACACCTCTTTCTGCTGCTTGGGTCATTTGCACAACAACAGCAAATCTTTTCATCAGGAGATGAGACCGAAGGAAAAAGGTGAAGAAAAAGGAGAAGGAAAGAGAGAGAAACAACAGCTCCAGCAGGGAAAAGGACTAGCGTGGATCCCCCAAGCCGCAGCCTTCCCAAGCCAGCTGCCAGCGCTGACACATTCGAGCAACAAGTTGCGCATGATGGTAACAGCTCTTGTATTTTTAACCACTTTAAGATCATTCTTGACATGAACAGAATGGAGACATTCCCAACCAAATGTGAAGCGATTGCGCCATTTGGCACCTCTGACCTCCCTCAGCGCCTGGCTACAGAAGGCAGGGACCTGGCTTCTGCCCAGGGGACTACCACACTCCGGCGCTGATGCAGGAAAAAAGGCTCATGTGAGCGAGAGCAGGGATGAGGGACCTTGTGCAGGCTGGAAACGAGCAACCAGGAGGCCTGTTGCTGCCTCACCACAACGAGCAAACACAAGGCAAGAAGTGACCTAAGAAACGGCTGCCACAGCCTCGCACGTAGTTAATTTGATCGCCCGCATTTCGGCACATCAGCTGAGCTTGCCCCTTCCCGTAGTCGGTGACAGCTGAAAGCCGAGGGCTGCTGTAAGGTGAGCTTGCCTTCTGCTGGCCAGCCCGGAGGGAAGAGATGAGGCTGGCTCAGGGAAGAGGCACCCCGTTGTACAAAGCCCCCCCTCCACCCCAGCCCGCTCTGTCAGTACTCACTTGATTTTCAGTAAGTTGAGGGATTTGTTTTGTGAGGCTGTGATCTCTCCTGTCCTGTTTCTATTGGTGTAGACAGAAAACCCATTATTCCTGAAACCAAATTCTTTCGCAACCTGAAAGAGAGAGAAGAATGGCAAGGTTTAAGATACCTCAACACCCCCAGGCAGATGCTGAAAACTGCTGAAAGCAAGCGAGAAGTCCAGGGATCTTCTACTGCAAAACTTTAGTGGGATTCACCCGTGTTTCTGAAGGACAACCGAGAAAAACAGTAACACACACAATTAAAAACAGCGAGTGAAACAGAACCTGTCTCTCGCTCACACCACACAAATGCAGTATTTTATCTAAATCCAGGCAAGTGCTGCCACGACTAGAGGGGGGAAACTATCCTCTCCATTATCCCAGCTCTCTCACCCCAGCCTCGCCAGCTCACACCTGCCACGTCATTCCCGCCTTCCTACGACCAGAATTCCTCCATCCAGATCTTCACCTCTGAGGACCCTTACCCTCAGCTCTGCTCTCACCTACTAGTTGCTGCAAGAGTTTCACTCGAGCTCTTCCCGCTGTTCTCCTTTCTGTTTTTCTCAGTTTGCCTCTCTTCTCCCCATGGAACTTACCCTCACAATAACCACCGCCAGGTTCCCTGGCAGGTTTGTTTTCCCTGCTCATCCTCTCACCAGTTCAATTTAAGGCTACTTTACCCTTTATCAGTCAAACGCCTCTTCACAGCAACAGCAATTTTCACTCTGGCCACTTAAAAACACAATCAGTTTAAAAGCGGCGTTAAAAGTTTCTCTTTACAAGTTTCAAGATTTTTTACAAGATTACAAGTTTCTTCCTAAACTCNGCTTAAAAACACAATTAGTTTAAAAGTGGCATTAAAAGTTTCTCTCGATTACAAGTTTCTTCCTAAACTCTTAAGTTAATAGCCTTTATTTTTTATTCGGTACATCTCCCTGAGGCTTTGGTAGGGCTCGGTGACAATGACTGCACACAGGACACATCCAACAAGCCACACGCAGGCCTGTCCCAAGAGCAAAGCCACGCAAAGCAGCTCCTCCACTGTCAGCTTCGCTGCCATTTGTGATCTGCCGTTCGAGTGGAACCACGACTTCCGAACGCTTCATCCCCCCTGTTACGCCTGCCAGAGTTAAACGTTAGCTCGCAGGCCACAGACCTCACCAATTTTTTTGGAGGGAGGTAAATTCCACAACACATTAACAAAAGGCTCAGGTTAGTTCCTCACTGGATTCTACCCTGAACACACCCCAGGGTTTACTTTTAGTACTCTTCCCTACGGTGTGCTACAACACAAGGCCCTTATCCCCCTGAAATGTGCTGTCTTGCACGCTTCTTTTGCAGCTTCTCTGGAGTCACCAAAGAGGAGATCTACGTTAGCATAGAAGCAGCAATCTGATGCCTCTTTAATTACAGCTATCTAGCTAAATACGAAATCCACCATATGGATTAACATTTCAGCGTTAAAATCCACAGCTATTAATACACACGGATCTTAGGTGGTAAAATTTGCAACTTTTTCCAGTAAGCCTTATATTCGGAAAGAAACCCAAACATCTCTTGTGCTCAGCTCAGCAAGAGGATACAGCTTTCCCCGGATCAACAGGCAATTTCAGTGAGTGCCGATGCTTTTGTCCTGCCAGTAAGTGGCTGCAGGCAGGATTGTTCCACGCTGCCTCGGGTAATATGAACCCTTGAAACCGAGCAGCTCGTTTTGCACAGGTTCCAGAGAATTTTGAAAGCAACGCTTTTCCCCTGGGGTGAGACTGTTCAGAGACGGCAGTGAGTGTCTCCGACCCAGCCCTGAAATCGGTCAGGATTTTCGCTTGGTCCGGTGGGGATTGCTGTGGTTCGGGCTCAAGCTTTCAACAAAGCAAATGACTCACAAACAGCAGAAGGTTTTGGTCTGCTCCCCCTTCCCCCTCGCATGGGGAAAGGAAATCTAGCTGACTAAAGAATGGTCCTTCAGGCACAGGAACACAAAGTACTTCTCTTATGAAGCAAAGAAATCCTAATCTGAGGGTTCCAGGTTACAGCAGAGTTCCAGGAGGGAAGGAAACAGGGAACTGCTCACTCTTAAATAGCAAACTTTAGAAATTGGGCAGTTGCATCAGACCAAAGAACAAGCTACAGCCAACTCCAAACGTGACAGCGCCAGCACTCAGCCTGTTCTCCTCATCCCAGGGTGGAAATCTTTCCCTGGAGACCCCGGAGGTTCTCACATCGTCTTAAAATCTCGCCTTAACTCCTTCCTTACTCTCTCCAAAACCATAGTGGAAAACCAGCGTCACACAAAGCACATTCAAACGATACTCAAAGCGCAAATCAAGCAGCTGAGTTTCAACTGGATCACACCCGAAGAGGCCAGGCCCTTGCAGCGGGTTTTGACTATTAAACAGCTTTCCTGTGGCATTGTCAGCCTCTGCTTCCCCAGCTGCCGTTCCTTTGGGAGACCACCAAAAACGTGTCCTCCCCCAGGAAAGCTCACACCCCAGGAAACTCCAGCTGAAAAGCTGAGTTATTTTGTTATTTTCCCTCTGGGACAGCAATGAGAAAGCTGGTTTTGGCTAGACCGATAACAATGCTGTTTTCCACAAGGTGTGCTGACCCTCGCTGCTGTCAGCACATTTGCCCAGTGAGGTGAGGCCCGTATCTGCCCTGAGCGAGAGCCACTGGGCGAGCTGAGCCGCGGGAGCCGGGGACGGCGCCGAGGGGCTGGCGGTACCTTCTTGAGGAACGTCGCCACCGTCTCTCGCTTCGTGGCCGTGATGCGCTTCACTCCTTCAGGCGACTGCACGCGGATTATCTGCGGGGTGAAGAGGACAGCCCGAGTCAGTGGCGGGGACAGAGCCCACCCTGTGTTTGCAGCCTGATGAAGCCACGTTGAAGCCTCACGTGCACGCCGCAGACCATCCCCACCGCTCCTCCCTCCTGTTTTTAACACTGCTCCACAACAGGGCGTGCAAATGCAGAAGGAAGTAATTTGCTGGCGGTACGGCAGCACCGGCCAGTGTCTGTGTGCTGCAGGACCACTCACCCCAACGCACGGGGCACAGAAAGGAGCTGGCACCGAGAAAAATGCTAACGCTGCTCTTTTTGGCCAAAGCTCTGACCTCAGACGCGGAATTAAGCTTTCAGAAGGAGGGTGAATCAGAGCTTCCATGGGAGCGATTTATTCGGCGCCCACACACAAACACTGGCCGACCGGGTGCTAATGGGCACCTGCGCTGCTGTTGTGTTTCAGCCCGCATTACTGACAGGCAGCTTCCGCCGCTAATGAAAAGCCGAGGAGAGCCACAAGGCTCGGGCCCTTCCTGTGATCTTCCCTGAATTCCCAACAGCAGTTTTGCTGCAGCTTGAAGTCAGAGATGGAAAAACTGGCAGCTTTTGGGGCAAAAAGTCAGAGACAATCCCTCACATACTGCCCAGGGAAGCGGCAAATGTAAATGTCGGAGTCCTTGTGCGGCGGGGGGGGTGAAGTGATCTGAGTTGGTCTAAAGAGAACGTTCACCCGCTGATATGTAACGCGGGGCCGGTTTGGGATGGCAGCACGTGTGCTGAGAGGGGGGGACACAGGGGATGGGGGACACAGGGGACAGGGAGGGCTGCCCCTGTCCCCCCACCACCTCGCAGGAGCCCTTTACACCCTCCCGGCCTTCAGCAGGGGAACAAGCCCGGCCTGACGGGAGCGGGAGACCCCGACGGTACCGACGAGCCCCTTCCCCGGCCGAGACCGGGCACCTTCCCCCGGGGCCTCCCCGTCCGCGGCCGAGCGCGACCCCGCTCCCGAACCCCCCACTCTTCCTGGGGCAAAACCACGGGGAATCCGCCCACAGCCCGGCTCCGGGGGAGGGAGGGGGCTGCCGGGCCCG
>VXBO01012647.1:65572-76412 GCA_013400135.1 Rhinoptilus africanus
GGGAAGGTCCTGGGCCTAGGGGTGGATGCGGGGTGCAGGGAGGGTCCTGAGCCCGGGGGGTGCGTGGCTGCTGGGTACCTCTCCGGTCCCACTCCGACCTTGGACCCCAAACCTCCCCAGTCCCCATCACCGCACCCCCCCGACGGCTCCGGGCCCGGGCAGGGGCACGTCTCCCCCCGCCGGAGCTCCCGCTCTGGCCCCTCCAAGGACGGCTCTGTCCCAGCAGCAGTGCTCGCGGTGGGGGGGTGCCGGGGGGGAGCTTTGTCCGCTGTGCAGGGGGATGCCAATTAACTGCAAATTAGATCTGGCTCATCAGGGGGGGCAAGTCCAGACCCTTCCCGTCCCCCGGGGAACTGGGGCATCGACCGCTGCAGCTGCAGCGGGAGCGTTAACCCTTTCCCAGCCCTGATCCCCTTCGCTCTGCTGGGGGGGGGCTGGGTGGCGTCTGGTTCCCCCTTTGCCCGTGCCGCCTGGGGTCCTGCTCCCCAAGCCCTGCAGGAGGTGGGCTCTCACCTCGGTGGCCCCCGTGCCACCCACCAGGCGTGCGGTGCCACCTTCCCCGGGCCCAGAGAGCCGCTGGTGGCCGTGTCCTCCCTGGTGGCCGTGTCCCCGCTGGTGTCCGTGTCCTTGCCGGTGGCCGTGTCCCCGTTGGTGGCCGTGTCCCTTCCGGCACCCGCAGCATCTCCCGGGCACGAGGAGCGCAGGGTGGAGGGAGCGCGGCGTGGGCAGAGCCGCGGGCTGGCGGGGCAGGAGGACGTCCCCGGGCCCTGCTGCTCCTGCGGGGACCAGGGATGGGGTCACCTGGGACACTGTGCCAGCCCCGAGTGACCGTGACGGAGCTTGTCCCCACCCCAGAGCTTTAAGGGTGGTGGTCCGGGTGCCTGGGGACAGCTTGGGCCCCCCGTTATACCCAAAGGCCTGTGTCACCAAGCCGGGGTGCATCGTCCCATCACCTCCCTTCCTTTGGGTGCTGGAGCCCCGATTTCTCCTGGGTTTGCTGCACCCCCCGAGGTGGGCCGGGGCCGGGCAGAGGTGGGTGCAGGCAGGGGGGGCTGCCCGAGCCCGGTTAGGGGCTGGCACAGGTTCCCCAGCCCCTGCCCTCTGCGAGCAGGGAGCTGGGATCTGCAGCCACCGCTGGGGACTCAGGGGAGCGGGTCTGCGTGTGTGCGCGTGTGAGTGGGCACGTGTGAGTGTGCACACAAGTGTGTCTGTGTGCACTCTTCCCCCCCCCATCCCTGCTGGGCTTCCCTCCCTGTGTGCCTAGGTGCCCACCGGCCCCCGTTGGTGGCCCAAGCCGGAGGCAAAGCCCACCTGTGCCTCAGTTTACCCAGCAGCATGGGCAGGGGTGGGAAGGCTGCTGTCCCCTGCCTGTCCCTGGGGCCACCTAGCCCCCAACTCCCGCCTGCCCCCCCCCGCTGTCCCCCAGCCTGTGGGGGCAATGCCTTACGCACGGGTCGCTCTAGTGAGCCAACCCTCCGCCGCCTCAGCTGCAATTACTGGGGCCAGCGCGGCTGCTCTCTGCACTCACCAGGGGCTGGGGGAACCCCCCAGCACCAGCCCCACTGTCCCCCGTGTCCCCCCCATGGCCCGCAGCCCATGCCACCTTGCCCCATGGCCAGCTGATGCCCCCTCGGGGGGGACGAGGGTCCCCGCTGGGGTGCAGCCTGTGCTGGCACCGTGCCGGCGGCTCAGCCGGCGCAGGCTCCCGGCAAGCTGTTGTTTTGCAGGCAGGTGGTTAAATGCGGCGTCGGTGGATGCGGTGAGCCATTAACCAGCTGTGCCATGGGGGGGCCCCTCGTCCCCCGGCCGGCCTGCGCCCCACCGCCATGCAGGAATGCCCCCACCCTGTTTGTACCGCACTTTTGGGGTCCCCCTGCCCCACGGAGCCACAGAGCTTGAGCCCCAGCCCCACGCCGGGCACGGCATCGCCGGCACGTCCCTCTGAGGGCCCAGGGAGCCCTGGGTCCCCATCAGAGTGACAGCCAGGCGGCTTGTCCCCAGCCCCTCCAGGGGGGGGCCAGATGGGTGATCCCCCCCTCTCCGGGATCTGCGGCAGCATCTGCCCACGCTCAACATCTGGAGACCCCATCTAAGCCTGGGGCCCTCACTCGCCCCCCCGGGCCACGGCTGTGCTCCGGGATGGGGCTCCTCAGCCCTGTGTCCCCGTCCTCCTTGGGGACGCAGATGCTCCGGCTCCGGCTTCCACGTGAGCCCAAAGCAAACCTGTCCTCAGAAGCCCTCGCCGGCATGAAAGAAGCCCCCGGCCGCGGTGGCGGCACCGTGCCAGGGCTGGGCAAGGTGACACGAAGGGGCAGATGGGCTGAGCACCCCCTGCCCGGCACGTAGCCCCGGCCACCGCCGTCCTCCCCCACTGCACACACCACTGACTGCTCCCTGCCTGTCCCACCAGCACGATGTCCCTCCGGCCGCCGGGTGCCGGTGCTGGCAGCGCCGGCTGCGGCACAGCATCCTCCCCTGGGTCCTGGGGAAGGAGCGGGGTGTGACACCGGTGCCAGCCGTGCCGCGCTGTCACCTCGCTGGGCAGCTCAACACACAGCTCCCATACCACGGGCACCGGCGCTAATCCCATCAGCCCGGACAGATACTCGATAACCGGGAACGGTTAATATCCCTGAGCGGCTCCGGACTGTCGAAGGTCACAGGCTGTCCTTGGGGGTGTCCCCAGGAGGGGGGGGCTCACGCGGGGTCCTGCTGCACCCCGAGGTGACTTTGTGCCCCGGTGCCGAGCGCGGTGCCGGCAGCTCCGGCCCAGGGAGCGCTGAGCTGTGGGGCAGCGGGGGCCCTGCCCAGCATGATCCCCCCCCGCCGCCTTCACGGGGAGCCCGGGCAGTGAGTAAGGGGCTGCTGTGCCCGTGTGAGCTGCGCTGCCTCCGTCTGTGGGGTCTGTACCCCCCGGTTGTGTGCCAGCCGGGGGCCCCGGTGCAGGCTCCCCATCCCATGGTGCCACCGGGGCCATAGCCAAAAGTGGGGTAGCACAGCCCCCCCGGCTCCCACCCCGCTCGCTTGGGCTGCGCCGGCGAATGCTCCTGCACAGAGGGGTGCCCATCTCCCACAGCGGGGAGCCGGGTGGGGGCCCACAGCACCCCCCCCCATGCCTGAGCCGCACCGGCCCCAGCACGGGACACCAGGGCTGCGCGGGGGGCAAATGCCACCCCGGCCCCATTGTGAAGCCCCCCAAGAGCTGTCGGGGCGGGTGAGGGGCCAGCGGAGGCCGGCACAGGGCACTCGTTCGGCGCAGGCAGCTTCTTGGCTGCAAAGACTGGGAAAAGGGCAGGCAGTTCCTGCCGGCAGCCCGGATGCCATGGTGATGGGCTGCTGCCGGCATGAATACCCATGAGCCGAGGGGAGCGGGGAGGCCATGCCGAGCTGTGTCCTGAATGCAAAGACGGCACAAAGGGCTGCGGCCATGCGTGGGGCTGCAGCACAGCGTGGGCATGGAGACCCGTGTCGCCCCGTGGATGCTCCCAGGTGGCAAACGGAGAGGTCCCCACGCCGTGCCGGGGCTCACCGGGGCATCCGGCCAGGCCAGTCCGGGATGCGGGGCTGGGGTCTGGGGTCAGGGTGGGATGGAGGGGGGCTGGAAGCCGTTCCCTTGGCAACGGCTGGTCCCAGTTTCCACCAATCGATGTGGCGGCGCGGGCTGGGAGGGCTGGGAGGGCTCCTGGCCTACATAAGCGCCGGGCGGGCACCGCGCCGAGTCCCGGCAGATGCGCTTGCGAAGCCATGGCCAGGCTGACGGGCGCCCGGCCCGTGGCCGCCCGCCGCTGGGGCTGTGCTGCCTCTGCCTTCCTCCTCCTCCTCCTCACCGTGCAAGCCGGTAAGGGTGGCCGCGGTGGTGGGAGGCGCGGAGGGGTCCCTGTGCCGTGGGTCCCGCTGCCCTCGCTGGGTGCCAGGGTGGGGCTTGGCCACGGCACGGGTGCCCGGTGATGCCCATGGGAGGCTGAGCACGGCTCTCCGGCAGCCACCGTGGCTCCTGGAGAGGGATGGATGCGGCTCCTGGATGTGCTGTGCCCCACGGTGCCCGGGAGGTGCCGGGGGTGAGAGCCGGGCTGTGCTCCCCACCAGCCAAGGGAAGGCTCAGCGCCGCGGGCAGCGATGTCCGGCACCGCGGGGCGAGGGGCTCCCCATCCCCTTCCCCGTCTCCACTCAGCCAGGCTTAAGCCGGCTCTGGGAAGGGTAATCCGGCATCTTGCTGTCCAGCAAGATGGGATTTGAGGGAGACGGGGCCAAATTCACCCCAGGGGAAGGATGCTCCGGGGAGGGGGTGGGAGTTGTGCCAGGCATGAGGGAGAGAACGAGAAGGAGGAAGGCTCCCTGTGTCCTCAAAAGCATGGAGACCCGTGTCTTGGTCCCTGTCCCCACTGGGAGCCTGGCACTGCGGGGACACAGACGTGGGGTGACGGTCACCCAAGTGGGGACCAGTCTGGGCTCCCGGCGCAGGCAGCCGCAGGAGGGGAGCGAAACGTGGCCGGGCAGGAGATGCCGGTTCACGGCACCAGCGAGGAGTCAGGGACCACAGCGGGAGCGGGCACGGCGCGGCAGCTGCCTGCTCAGCGGCACCGACCCCGGCGACACCAGGGCAGCTGGTGTCCCCAGGCTGCTCGGACCATGGGGACCCTGTCCCTGATCCCCGCACCCACCAGCTCTCCTGTGCCTCATGTGTCGGTCCGGGATGTGGGGGGTCCAGGGCAGTGCCCGGGGCTCGCTCTGCCCACACTGATGGGATTGGGGCTGGCAGACCGGGCTGCGAGCCAGCGCCGCCCGGCACAGGGCCATTTCCCAGCACGTCCCAGCCTGGGACACGGTGGTCTCACCCCTTCTGCTGCAGGAAAGCAGTTTTTTGGCTCTCAAGGACACAAATGTCCCCTCATCCCCCCTGCATCCCCTTGGCACCAGCCATCCCTTTGGCACCGGGGGGAGCGGAGGGAGGATGTGCACAGAGCCAGGCTTCCTCACCCCCCCGTTAACCAAGCATCGCCCCACAGCCCCCTCTGCTGTGCCCTAGCACCTTGTTCCCGGTTCCCGGGGTGCAGCACTGGGACGGTCCCATCTCCCTGCAGCCCAGAAAGCCGACCTTAGCGGCGACGCCACGGCGGCCACCATCAACCACTCGCTGACGCTGCTGCAGCGGCTGCAGGAGCTGCTGCAGAACGGCAACGGCAGCGACTCGGTGCTGCGGGTGCGCACGGCCGCCTCCGAGGAGGCCAAGGTTTTCCACACCCACCAGCTGCTGCTCAGCCTCCAGAGCGAGGTCTTCCAGAGCCTCCTGCACAACCAGAGCACCATCACCCTGCACGAGCCCCCCGAGACTGCCGCCCTCTTCGAAAAGTTCATCAGGTACCTGGGGACAACATGGGATGGGGACAGCGGGAGGGACACGGCTCCTCTGGGGACCACGGGAACCCCATGGGATGGGGATGCCCGGAGGGATGCAGCCCATGAAGGAGGATGCTCCCCTGGGGACAATGAGGACCCCATGGGATGGGGTTTCCTGGAGGGATGCAGCCCATGAGGGAGAATGCTCCCTTGGGGACAATGAGGATGCCATGGGATGGAGATGCCCAGAGGGATGTAGCCCATGAGGGAGGATGCTCCCTTGGGGACAATGAGGATGCCATGGGATGGAGATGCCCAGAGGGATGCAGCCCATGAGGGAGGATGCTCCCTTGGGGACAATGAGGACGCCGTGGGATGGGGATTTCCGGAGGGATGCAGCCCATGAGGGAGGATGCTCCCCTGTGGATTGCGCTGCCAGACCCTGGAGCTGGGAAGGGGATTTGGGGGACACCGGTGTCACCGCCCCGCACTCTGCCCCAGGTACCTGTACTGCGGGGGGGTCTCCATCCTGCTGCACCAAGCCATCCCCATGCACCAGCTGGCCAGCAAGTACCGGGTGTGGGGGCTGCAGCGCGGCGTGGCCGACTACATGAAGACCCACTTGGCCAGCGAGTCCAGCCAGGGCCACGTGGTGGGCTGGTACCACTACGCCGCCCGCATCGGGGACGCGGCGCTGCAGGAGAGCTGCCTCCAGTTCCTGGCCTGGAACCTCTCGGCCGTACTGGGCAGCGCCGAGTGGGGCTCGGTGAGCGTGGAGCTGCTGCTGCTGCTGCTGGAGCGCTCCGACCTGGTGCTGCACAGCGAGCTGGAGCTCTACACCGCCGTGGAGGGCTGGCTGAGCCGCCGGCAGCCCGAGGGTCCGGTGGCCAAGCGGGTGCTACGTGCCATCCGCTACCCCATGATCGCGCCCAGCCAGCTCTTTCGGCTGCAGGCGCAGTCGCCAGTGCTGGCGCGGCACTACGGCGCGGTGCAGGACCTGCTCTTCCAGGCTTTCCAGTTCCACGCCGCTTCCCCTCTCCATTTCGCCAAGTATTTCGACGTCAACTGCAGCATGTTCCTGCCCCGCAACTACCTCGCGCCCAGCTGGGGATCCCAGTGGGTCATCAACAACCCGGCGCGGGACGACCGCAGCACCAGCTTCCAGACCCAGCTGGGTCCCAGCAGCCACGACGCCGGGAAGCGGGTGACCTGGAACGTCCTCTTCTCGCCGCGCTGGCTGCCCGTCAGCCTGCGCCCCGTCTACTCGGACTCGGTCTCGGGCGCCGTCCAGCCGGTGCGCATCGAGGACGGCCGCCCCCGGCTCGTCATCACCCCGGCCATGAGCAGCCCCGACTTTGCCGGCGTCAGCTTCCAGAAGACGGTGCTGGTGGGCGTGCGGCAGCAGGGCCGCGTGGTGGTGAAGCACGCCTACAGCTTCCACCAGAGCTCGGACGAGGTGCCCGACTTCCTCGCCCACGCCGACCTGCAGAAGCGCACCTCCGAGTACCTCATCGACAACTCCCTGCACCTCCACATCATCATCAAGCCCGTCTACCACTCCCTCATCAAGGTGAAGAAGTAACGAGGCAGAGCCGGGTCCTGCGGCCCCACTGGTCCCAGCCCCGCGGGGGGGGGCTTGCGCTTGGCCCTCCTGCTCGTAGGTAGATGGTGGACCCCACGCTGGGGCTCTCGGGGCTGCTCTCCGCCACCCAACCCTCCCCGGTTGTCCCCCCGTCCACGTCCCATCCAAACATCCCCATTGCTGTCCCTGGTTGCCTGCGGGGAGCTGGGGACTGGGGACACTGGGAGACCTCCCAGCTCCATGCTGGCGGTGCGGGAGGTGAAACGTGCAGCCCATGGCCAGGGGGAACATCCTGGGCTCGCAAACCCCCACGGGCGAGAGGATGGGGACAGGGACAGCCCGGCCCCTCCTGTGACGCCACCCCTGCGGCTCCGGGGTCCCCCTGTGCCGGGCAGCGAGGCCGCGGGGCCGGGGCCGGCTGCGGGCAGGGGTACCCCGGCGGCAGCACCCCGGGGCTGGGAGGGGAGCTGGGTGCGTGCCCAGGCTGGTGCGGGGGGGTCTGGCTGCCTCCCCCCAGGCGGAGGAGGCCTGGGGGGGCACCAACCCGCTCACGGCCGGCAGCTGCCCCATCCCTGCCCAGGCACCCCCCCACCCCCTTCCTAATAAAAGCAGAAAATGAGCGTGGGGAGTTGTGGGGGCATCTTTGGGGGGGTCCCCGTCCCCGGGGATGGGCTGGGGGACAGCAGTCGCACCGCTCCCGGCCTCAGCCTGTCTCCTTTTAATGGAACCCCGCGGAAGGACAAACCCCCCTCCGGACACCCCGCGCCTCGGCAGCCGCACGGGCGATGCTGGGCGAGCGGCAGCGTCCCCCCCGGGAGCTGAGCACCCACAGACGCCCTTCCCGCAGCAGGGCCGGCAGCGGGGGGCTGCGGGGGCACCCTCGGCACAGGGGGTGCCGCATGGTGCCGGGGCTGGCGGGACAGGCGCCCAGCCCGCCGGCTTGGCACAGGACCTGGTCCCCCTCCGTCGAGGCGCTGGGCTCAGTACCGGGGACTCCATCCGTCTTTGCCAGAGGCGCTGGCACCGCTCCCGGTGATGCTGCTGAGCCGCGGGCGCTGGCCCTTCCTGGGGGGAACTGTGGGGGGACAGGCAGAGGTTGGACCCCAGCATCTGGGGAAGGGGCACTGGGGCGATGGCCCCTGCACCCCGTCCCCAACTGGGGGCTCACCTGGCGGCTGGCTCTGCGGGGGCTTTGCTCCGGGCAGGGCTTTGGGGGGTCCCTGGGTGCTGGCTGCCCGCACCCCCACTGGCATGGGATTCTCGGAGCGGCTCTGCAGCGTGTTGGATGGCAGCGGGGGGGCCCTGGGGGCTGCCGGCTGCTGGAGAGAGGGTCCATGGGCACGATGTTTTGGGGAGGAACCGCGATGTGCAGGGTGGGGGTCACATGCCATAGGGTGCTGACACCCTGAGGGTGGGCAAAGGGGTGCCACGGGGAGCTGGGGGTGGCCTTCCCACCCTGCGCCTGCCCCGTGGCCGGTCACCTCGAAGGACTGTGACCTCCTTGATCTCCTTCTGCCACCCAGCGATTCCTTCCCCCTCCCCGGCGCCCTGCCGCCCTTCCTGCACACCCGCAGCCAGGTCCCCGGGGAGCGGGTGGCTGTCCCCCCCTCGCTGCTGGCGTGCCACAGCCTGGGGACACCCCATTCCTCCCAGGGGTCCGGTGGGTGCGGGCGGATGCTCTCCGGGATGCGGGATCGGCGCTGTGCAGCCTTAGCCATGATGCTCTTGGTGCTGCTCGACGTCTCCCGGCGCTCTGCCGTACGGTGGCACCATCAGCGGGGCACGGTGGCACCATCAGCGGGGCACGGCCACCCACCCAGCCCCACTGGTCACTTGGCTCACCCCTGCCCGCTGCCACCGGGCTGGTCCCGCTGGAGGAGTTGTGCCGGGTGCTCAGGCTGGCCCATGGCGTGCGCTGCCGGGACACACAGCACCCATGGGCATCCCCACCTCGGGGTTTCGGTGCCGCGGGCACGGCCGTGGTCACCTCCCGGGCCACCGTGCCACGGCCGGGCGGTGGGGTGGGCACCGCTGCGCTCCCCGGCTGCTGTGCCCGAGGGGTTTTCTTGAACACGGGGGTCGGGGTGATGCTGGAAAGGGGACACCCCTGACCCTCTGCCACGGTTTCAGCCCCGTGCACGTGGCGGGGTGTGAAGCCCACTCGTACCTGTCCCCCCGTGGGGCGCAGGGGTGGGAGGGCATCGTGCTGCAGCAGCGTGGGGTGCTCACAGCTCCGTGCCCGCACGCTGTCCCGCTCCGTGTCCCGCAGGTTCTCTGCGCCGGTCGCCTGCGGGACCTTGGGCAGGGACGTGCCCTGGGCAGGGACAGGGGCTGAGCGCCCTGCGTGGGCTCCGGGGGGTGCCCTGTCCCCCTGCCCTACCTTGGGGGTGCCAGTGTCCCCGGAGTCCCCCGCCGGCTCCCGCAGGGAGGTCTCGTGCAGCTGCTCCGGTGGCCACGGCACCGACAGCGGGTGGCCTGGCGGGGAGAGGGCAGGGTGGGGGCATCAACCGTCCCGCACGCCACGCTGTGCCCGGCTCGGGTGGCAGCGTCACAGCTACGTCCCATTGCAATATCCCAGTGACACTGCAGGACTCCCTTTCTCGCGGCAGGGACGCACCGGCGATGAGCTGCCGCTGCTGCTGGATGATGCGGGCGCAGAGGGGCCGGTGACGGTCGAAGCGCTGCGCCGGGGCGTCCGGGGGGTGCCGGAGGCCACCCTCGAGCAGGATGCGGGAGCGCATCTCTGCCACCTCCATCTCCAGCTGCTGCAGGCGGCACAGCAGGGCCAGCACCTCCTGCTGCTCCTCCGAGCTGCTCCGATGCCGCCGGGCCACCTCCAGCCGCCGCGCCTGCTGCTGGCTCTGCCCCAGGAGCCGCGCCGGCTCTGCCTGCGGGCGCGGAGCGGGGTCACCATCCCTGCCCATGGCCAGCATCCCAGCCGCGGGGCCAGCATCTCTGCCACGGGGTCACATCCCTGCCGTGGGATCAGCATCCCTGCCGTGGGGCCAGCATCCCCGGGGACCGGGAGGCAGTGTAGGGGTGAGCTCCTCATGCCCTCCCCGTTGGGGGGCAGCGGGGCCAGGGCTGCTCGGGGTGGGAGCCGGGGGGGGCTGGCATCCAGGGGAGGAGGGTACCCGCGCTCCCAGCCCCGCCGCGGTGCGGATGCCCTTGGCGCGGTGGGCGTAGGCGAGGGTGCCGCGGGACTCCTCGAAGGCGGTGCTGGCCGGGCTGATGTGGGCGATCATCACCGTGCGGCTGTTGCCCCCGAGCGAGTCCTGACCACGGAGAACACGGCTGAGAGGGACCGGGCTGGGGGGCAGCCTGTGCCCCCTCCCCAGCTCGGACCCCAGCGGGGCAGCCGGGCCCCCCCGCCGCACCTTGAGCAGGCGGGTCAGCTTGCTGTCGCGATAGTTGATGTACTTGCTGCTCGCCCGGTGGCTCAGAGCCTTGATGCAGTTGCCCAGGGCCAGCAGCGAGCGGTTGATGTGGGCCCCCTCCTTCATCCTCTGCCCGCGGTTCTGCCTCTGGGCCGGGATGTGGGGAAGGCAGTGGGAAAAACCTGGCAAAAGAGGGGCTGGGGGGGCCCCCCGGCCCTGCAGCACCCCCCCCCCCGGGGGGTGCCGTACCTGCGCCGCCCGCTCGGAGCCCGCCAGGTCGATCATGAAGAGGCGCCCGCGGCGCAGCCCCCCGCCCCGGCGCCGCTGGCGCACGGTGACCCGCAGCACCGCGTGGGAGCGGGACGAGCTGCGGTTGGCGGCCGTGGGCTCCTGCCTCCGCTGCCTGTTCCCCCGCCCCAGCAGCTGCAGGACCTGGGGCAAACAGGCAGCGCCGGGCAAGGGGGGGTGGTTTGCCAGACCCCCCCCCATGCCCCCTGGGCTCCCTCCGGCTCACCTCCTCGGCGCTGGTGGCGGAGATTTCGGT
>VXBO01012648.1:0-13468 GCA_013400135.1 Rhinoptilus africanus
GTAGTCCTCCTGAGTGGCTTGCCTCAGCAGAGGACAGAATCTCAGTGCTATTTTTTCACTAGTGCCTTTGTAGATACGGTATTTCACATCACCTTCAGGTAGTCAGAGGGCTTGGGAAAAAACTGTTTCTAATATTACCTTAATGTTTTTCTTGCCAGTGAGCAGCTAACATGGGAAGAGAAAAGACAGATCACAGGAGTGGGATATACAAAACAACAAATAAGAAAGGGAAGAAAACTATAAATGTACAGTGTTAATTTTGCAAAGTTTTGCACACCAAAACCCTCCATGTGTTTGACCTTGAGCTCATCCCATTTAAAGAAAATATTTATATCAGCTTGCAGAGCAGCTATTTTGTACAATCATTCCTTAGCGATCCTCTCCTTACTGATTTTAATACTTCTTTTTCTCATCGAGAAAAGTTGGGAAGCGGATACTCTGACTGAGGTCTGGCCCAAAGCATCTCAACAGTGTTCCCTCGGAGGTGATGGAGGTATGCCAGTTTACACCATAAAAAACCCATCAGCTTTTTATTGACAATTGGTGGAACATGGATTAGACAATATCATGCTACTGAGAGCCAGAACAAAGGTCTGGGAGTTGAACTGTCTATTGATCACTGGAATAACATACGGAAGCTAGTTAATGCTCCTTTACGAAGCAAGCGCTCTGAACTATTTCATATCTCTGCTACAGAATATGCTGATTTAATATTATGCACTTAACCCTCCCCCATTTTATTTATTATACGATATTAGCAAGATTTTACAACATATTAAAGTACAGCTTTACAAAAGGTGATCGATACATTTGCTCAACATGAGTGTGCACGGAGTTACCATCACAGTGGAATTCATTATGCTTGTTTGGTTTTAATGCTTAAAGTAAATTAAACTGCTGCCTTAAATAACATGAGTGCCTTTCAAACTTCTGACCTCATGATGGCAGGTGAACCCATGGGTCCAGGCTTACAACAAGTCCAGGAGTAAGCCCCTGGCACTGGGCCTCGAATGGCAATCTGCCAAGGAGCTATTTACAACATGCATCCCCCTTTGAAAGAGGCATAAATAGCAGGCAGTATTCAATGGCAGAAAGCCTGCCAGGGTGTTCCGATTTGATACTGATTTGTTTCATTAGTAGCTGGGTTATCTCTTGGTTATCTCCTAGGTTAAATAAAGGCTGCCTTCTACTGGCAGAACATCTAGAGGAGGCTGCACAAATGCTGCTTGCCATCTCTCCTGGGTCCAGGTCTCCTGTGCTGATGTGAAGATCCAGGCAGCACTGAAGCATGGGAAGAAATGCATGTGAAAGCATTAGGGCTGAAAATTTAATCCCTGTAATCAAAGACAATAGCAACTGAAACCCTCTACACATCCATACTGTATCTTCTTTGAGAAAGGGTGGTACAAAATTTTTATACAGGAGGTCTATTAACGGAAGCTCATAACAAGCATGTCTATTACCATATGGTCTTCCTCCCCTTTCCTTTTTCCTTAATGACTCATCATTTTATCAAGGATATTTCCACCTAGTACGGGGAACTTTAAACAAGGTACTTCACAATGTCCTGGTAGTAGTAAAGTTAAGTCTTCTTCATTTTCAGAAGATCTCAGAGTTAAGTGTTGTGTTGCAGCTATCACAATTTAGCAAATAGCTCCTACTGATAGGGGTAGCCACACCCTTATTCTTGGCTTGTGTTGGATATCTGATCACATCACGAGTAGACTCAGAAATGTAAAATGCTTTTAAAATATGCATCCTTTTTCCACTCCACACATAATAAAAGGGAAAAAAAAACACCCCACAATCAAAACCAAAAAAACAGTCTCAAAAGCTTTCTGCTGTTTTAGGTCTTTGCTTTGTCTCACCTGAAGACCTGATGAGTAAACATATGGGTGCAAAAGACAGGACAGAGCTATATGATCAGGAAGAGGACTGGGCTGGGAGACAGGGCTGTTCCTTCATTGACAGGGAGCTAATATATTGGCATAACTATAATGTGAAGACATAGACTTTTTTTTGCAGAGTCATCTTTCAAAAATATTTCCCCTTCATATTTGCATTCTGTGCCCATATTTTGTCCATGCTGAGCACAGAACCTCTGAGCAAGTTTGATAGGCTTCCCAGATTTCAGTGGTAGCAATAAATTTATCCAGCTATCTTGTGTTTTATAAACTTATTTGTGTGTGTATGTGTATGTAACAACAATATAGAGTGATCTCATGGTGACCTGATAGGCTGCCCTCCATTTGCTGTAGAAATACTTTTAGCATCTTCAAACTTAAATAAAACCAACGATACAGAGTTTTTTCTCCATTTACTGCATGATTATCACAGAACAGCCCTATCTGAAGCTGACATACAAAATTCTCTTAAGAAATTCGGCATTTTAGAGACTATTTACTTGGTATGGTGCCATGAATCTTCCCGTGTACCTTACTTTTTCAGTATTCAGCTGCATTGGGGAGTATTTTGCTGCTCTTGTTTGTTTCTTTGTACCTCATTCATTGACTCCATCTTTGTAACTTTTTTCACCTACCCACTTATTGGCATTTTAACTCACTTGATAAATGGACTGCCATTTGTACAAATGCAATAACTACAGTTTGTTTGGTAACAGAAAAGTCTGATCACCCCAGCTGTGATCCTCACATATTGTTACTAACCCTCTTGGGCACAGAAGACATTAAAACAGGCTTGCTGTAAGCTTTTTTAACAGATCTAGTGTTTCGTATGAAATTCTACACAGACAATTCCTGAATTAGAAATCTTAGTCTGCAGTGAAGGATTTACTCCAAACGCTGAGTGTTTGATGTGGATTATTTAGAATCGTTGCCTTCGGTTCATATTTGGATAAAAATATATTTTTCAATAATGTTTCAAGAGATTTTCTTAACAGAACTTTACATCTTGTGAGTGCTCAGAAACATTCCTTTAACTCCATGTTTTATACTGATTCCTTCTGGCGATATTGTTTCCTAGAATATAAGGAGGTATCAAGTTATTTGTTCACATTCATAGTTGTAACTTGGAGATTTGGTACTAGAGAAAAAATCAGTTCAAAACAGGTATAAACTTTGCTTCACCAGCTAGCTAAACTCTTATTATTGCTGTCTTACACACATAGAGCAACCTAGTACAGTCAGAAAGTATTAACACATTTGGCCCAATATATGCACAAACACGATGGACGATTGACTTGTTTTAAAACTTTCATAAGCATATATGGATTTTTTTTCTAGCTGTTGTGCAGTTCTTTTTACGCACAAAATCCTGACTGAATTATTAAGATCTGTTCTTTGCAAATATAATGATGGAATAATCTTTCTTAAAGGCTGTTTTGAAGTTTTACTTGCAAGTTGAAGTCAATAGATTTGAGTTTCTGAACATCTTTTGTATAAAACTATATCACCTTTAACTGATATGTCCTTGTTATCAAATAGCAACGGTTTTGCAGAAATCCTTCTATATATTAGGTGTGGAGCTCGTAACACAAAGTACCACATTTTAGTGACTAATTTTAAGAATTTCTTTTTCTTAGCTTCTCTGAAGCAGATTATTATAGCATTATTTCTAGTAGTCACAGTAGGTGACCGCACTTATACTTAAGGCTTGATGGACATGGGCCTCATTGCTATGAAGTGAAACCACATGTGAAAAGGTACCAATCCTTAAAGAGCTGAATGCATGCATTAGGCATTATGGCATCTTCTATCTGGTGTGAACATCTGTCTTGGCAGAGATAAAATTGTTAATGCAAACTTGTTAAAGTAAACTTTTCCTGCAATACTTTTGAATAAATAGGTGTCCAAAGTAGTTAGGAAACATTTCTACCTGTCTCTGATAGCTCTATAGGAAACATGAATACCTAACTTAAAGCAGATAAAGCTTTTCAGATAGCCAAAGTTAAATGAGAAACTTGCACTTACTCTGGGGAAGTCTGGACAGAGACACAGATGGCAGATGCTGGTTTCAAAAGTCCATGCATGAGCCACATTCAGGTCTTGGTTTTACAATGAAGTGCAGTTTTATAGAAAACTGTAAAGGGTCATGTGTGAGATGTATGTATAAGTTATATTTTTTTGTTGTTGTTTTACTGCTTTATTAATTTCAATTATTACTGTTTTATTAATTTTAGTTAATAAGTATTTGAATGCCTTGGTAAAACCACACCCACATAAATCAATCAGTTGTCTCAGCACATTGTAATGAATTTTGTGTTTTTTGTGTAGAATGTATAGACAGAAGGCATTGAGTGCTATGAATTCATCGTTGCCTTCGAGCACCATGATTGCATGATGACAAATTGATGGAGGATGTGGGCATCACAAAAGTGCAACAAATGAGTTTTGGAAATCAACACAAATATTGTTTATTTCAGTATTTAAACCAGAAAATGGCACATCAAAGTTTTTCAGACTTCTTTTTATCTGAAAATACTAAATGATAACTATTTGAAGCATTCATTCATGATGATATATAGTTAATATATTAAATATGCTTGAGATAAAAAAAAGTCTTCCTTAGATTTTTGTCTTTTAAAAAATAGGAGATTATGCTTAAAGGGGCATTGTGATTTTCATTTTGGTTTTGTTTTGACTTTTTTAGCAAAAAGGGACTACAGTGACAGCAGTTCAGAGATATCACTCACAAACAGCACATTCTCCTTCCTACTTTTTGATTACTTTTCTATTTTATTATCCTTTAGCTGGATAGGCTACAGGAAAGCAGGCAAGCAGTTGTCTTAAAGTTAACAACAAACAGCCTTATTAATTAACCAGCAGGGGGTGGACAGTTTCTTATTTCTAAATAAACAAAATTTTGACTATAGCATATCTCTATGTAGCCTCTGACATATTGCTGCTTTAAAGATTTGTTCCTGAAGGAGGAATTTTTGAATAAGTTTATGCCACTCATAATGCTTGTTCAAATGACCTCCCCACCCCTTTTAAGTCTTTCATACCAAGCAAAAGAAACTTGAGAGTTATTAAAGTAATGATACTTGCCCCAAATAAGTTTTACCTGCCATTGCATATTTTTGGAAGCACAAATGAAGAAAGTATCAGTGTGAGGAATGAACACTGGATCTGAGAAAAAAGAATACGTACATAAAAAATAAGATTCAGAGAGACAATTGTATTTTTTTTCCAGTCCTTTGCAAAAGCTCTGGGAATGGGTAAAATGATTGAGCATCACCAGGAGATGTTTTTGTTTTGCCTCTGACAAAGGACGCTACATTTAAAACTACCTATGGGGAGGCTGGGAAGAAGGTCGCCTTCTGATTTGTCAAACTAGGAAGCGTATTTTGAATTGAAAAGGAATGTGTCATCTCACTAAAAGAGATTAACATTAAGCCCACAGCGTAAACAGCTTGGGTGGAAAAAAGGAAGCTGATTAGCAATTCAAGCTTTATCTTTCCTGAAAAGCAACTGATGCCCAGAGAGTTCTGGCATTCTTCACCTTTTGTTGACCATCTGTATCTATGAGCTCCCCAACAGAGATGCAGCTCACTTGGGGACAGAAGAGCAGAAGGGCATAGCCTCCTCTACAAGAGACAGAAACCAAAAGCCACGCTAAACACCATCAATTAAAATTCATTAGTCCTGTAGGAGCTGCCCATTAGAGTGTTGAGTGTGCACAGATGCCGCTATTACAAGCATGACACCAGTAATTAGGCACCAAAAGTAGGAGGACTTCACAGCCTATTTAACAAAGATATGATCTCTCTGTTCTTGAATAAACTTTGCCATAACTTTAATTGCAGTAGATTTCACTTACATTGGTCAAAAGAAATATCGTCTTTCTTCTTACAACTGCTAGGACTGTTGCTTTCTAATTAGGTTTAAGACACATAACAAAATAGATGAGATTACTTCATGGAAAAAAACGCTGTGCTATTAGAAGTGCATTAGTTATGATAGATGCCTATACTTAGTCAAGAAAAATTAAAGCCCAATTTATTCTTATACATTTTCATATTGGTTGTCATTGTTGACTGATGACTTGTCTTCTAAATGCATCTGTAATGCTTTAAAATAAATAAAAAAGAGATAGCTATCTGAATGCAACTTGGTGGCATATGATTTTCAATACAATTTAAAATTTGGTTTTCCAAGATCCTCACAAGCCTAGAAGGTGATTCTTTTTATCTTATTTTTTCTCATTTTCTTCACACAAAGAATGGGGACAGCATAGAGTTTGTCTGACTAAGAGGAAATTACTATCTTTTTCTATCATCTGCTTACAAATGAATCTCTGTTCTTCAGTTATTCTTTTCACTTCGTACTTAAGTTATATCTATGCCACAAGCCTATTGCTCAGAGCTGGTATGGGAAGGAGAAGAAGTGTGTCAGACAAGTTTGGAGAAAGTCACACCTTAATTTGTCCTCTCTTCCCCTTTCCCCTCTCCCTTGGCTTGAGAGCAAAACATAATATTTTGTTCCTTAGAATTCAGTTTCAGTCTCTGATTTCATTTATTGAAGCTTTATGAACTCATCTCTGGAAAAAAACCCTCCACCTTTCCATGAGAAAAGGTGAAGAATGGGGTGGATGCAAACCCCAGCTGCACTCGTTCTTTTGTTGTTCCACGGCAGGCAAGGTGGAAAAAATCTGCAAGCTGAACATGCAAGTTCCACTCTCTGCTTACACCTTCTGTCTCCCAGGCGCTGGACAATAAAAGATAAATAGGTCATTTTGCAGCATTGTTATTGTAGTACAGAGAAGGGAAAATAATCTCTCTTAAATCAGGAAACAGGACAATAGCCAGCTCTTTTTCCCTAAACTGTCTAATACTGCAAGATTAGCTTTGGAGGTTTGTACCATGGATTTGTGGAGAAACAGAATTAATGTGCCATTCATAAAATTTCTAGTGTATAGTCATTAGAACAACCATCTCAATGCCAAATATTATCCTATTCAACATGGGAAATATGATCACAATTAAAAAGAAAAAAAAAGACAATAAATGGAAAAGACAGAAGATCGTTCCAGGCATAACAATAACAGGGAAAACAGCAGCTATAGGGAGAACAGCAATAAACTGTAGAACATAGTAGGAGCCCAATAATACTTCAGGATTATTCAAATGCATTAACATCTTCAAACCAAAAAATAACTGTGTGAATGTGAACTTTTCAGGTACTTTTTAAACTTTATATTTAGAAAAGCAACTGACATTTTTGCTGTGATGGGCAGATGCTCTCATTGGAGCAATGACAACAGCGGCCAGTTGGTGTTTTGTCTCTGCTAGTGCTCCTGCTGTTATCTCAACGGTGGCAGCAGGAAGAGCAAAAGTTTAAGGGGAAGAAATACCATAGAAAGACAGCAAGTCTTTAAGTATTACTTGCAACCACTGCTTTTGTGACACAAAGGTGTAATTACTTCCTGGCAACGTATGTACATATGTGCTTACCTTTAGCTACTTTTGAGAGATAACTTTGATCCATGCCTGACAGTGAGGTCTTCTCTGCTGATATCTTTTCTCCTGCAGTTTAGTTACACTAAAAAAGGAAATCTAGCTGAGCCTCCCATAAAAGTTAAGAAACAGTTTTGTTCAAAATTGTGCTTTGATTGAAGTGCAAAAGTTCAATGCCAAGCCCAACTAAATATATAGCAGAGAAAAGAGTTCACATTCCTTAGTAATGAAAAATATACCAATTTATCACACACTATGTTCTTCTAGTTTGGCTTTCATTTTTTATAAAAGTAAAAGGAAAATTATAGGTATATTTTGCAGAGGCATAAAGAACTACTGAAAGTTCATCGTAAACTGTGACCATGCATGAAATATGAAAAGAATGTGACATACAGGTTTAAGTAAGTCAAGCCAAATAGAATTATAAATAATTAAAGAGATCAAAAATTACTTAAACTAGTTGTGACTGACCACAGGTAGATAGTGGTCAGCATAAATATTTTTAGTACAAGGCAAATGAAAGAAACTTACAGTAATAAAAATTGCTGATCCAGTCATAAGTCTAATAATGTACCTTACCTAAATCATAACAAAATATTAGCCTTTATAGAAAACACAATACATTTTCTACGCACCCCATGAAAATAATAACTTACAAATTAGATTTAAATAGCAAGATTATGGTCTTTTCTGACACTGAAAATAAATCAAAACTGTAGTCTAGCTCTATTAGCGTAAATATACATTAAACCCAAACTTTAAAAAGGATAATCTTGAACCAATTGCACAATTACAAATCCTGTTTAGACCCAAGTAACTCTTATGTTGTCTTCAGAGCAAATATGACTCAATGTCTTACATTTAATTAACTATTTTTTGACAATAAATATAATGATATAATTTACCTGAGTTTGAAGCTGACATGTACAACCTGTATATAGCCCGTAAAGCAATGGTTATCTCTGCACTCATGGTCTCTCAGTTGCACAGATGAAGGTACTTGCTGGGGTATAGTGGAAGTTCAAGTCTCAGTTTCCCACCTCACGGAAACTAGGATGCAGGCAGAGCTGGAGTGTACCTCAGCTTTGTCACATCTAGGTGCACAGGTAGAACACTTCCAGATGGTTAAGGCAGAGATGAGACCTGAAAAAGCCTTTCTATGTGGAAAAAAAAAAAAGTAAATCTTTTTTTATCACAAGGGAGTCTGAATATCATGGTGTCATGGTGTTGCCTCTTCTTTCTTTTTTTTTTTTTTAAATAGAAAACATTCTGGTGTCTGTATTCAGTAGTACAGCAAGACACAACGAATGTCAGCCTTTTAATGTTGACCACAGTACCACATGAACAATAATACTACATAGGAAAATCAGGAAATACGGGAAAAATCTAAACTAGTTAACATTGCAATGCACGAGTCAGCTCCCAACAGAGTAATTAAGATTCCCATTAATTTCAATGTTTTGAGCTGAGTTACATTGAAGTGGAATCTTAAACATTATTTACATGCATATGGACATTATACAGAAATGAATTATCAGGGTTTCTAGAGGAACTCATCAGCTAGCTGCCCAATATGGCAATGACTCCCCCAGACTCATTATCAGAGACTGCAGTCTGCCTACAGATAACACATCCTCCAAATGCTATCTCCGTGGAAAACTATTCATGTCTGGTATCATGCATACAAGAATACAGGAATAGTCTTGACTTATAGCACAGAACACTAGAGATAACACTTAATCAGATTATCACTTCATCCAGCCAAAGATTGTTATTTATTTTCTGTCTGTGCAAAACCAAAAAAACCCCAAAGATTTCAAAGCTCAGTGATTTCCTAGTTTCCTGCAGAAAGCAAAACCACAGGAATCTGCCAGACCAAGATGTTGTTATTTCTGTGGTGCAATACTGCATTAGACCTTTTTTAACACAGTACATCAGCAACGGTTTTATTAGGCATCTGCACACTGAAATGAGGTAACAGCACTGTGAGCTCTTACGTCATCATCAAAGCAGGCATAAATCATCTTTTCCACTACCATCACAGCTGAAAAGCCATCACTAGGTATAACTGCTATTCTATGCAGTCAATAGGTTAAGTAGCGTTTGAACAATGCAATAGAAACTATCAAGGGTTCTCATCTTTCTTAACCAAAATGTATGACCTAAATGAATAGTGAGCTAGAAACCACGAAGTCCTAAACCGACCCAGCCTATGGAAACTGCTTTCTTATCCTTACCAGTGTTTGGACACGTTGCATATACTGAGGATCAAGAACCTCTGAGAAATATTAATCTCAGAAAACATTGTGTATTCTTATTCATCCTGGTCTGGACAGAGCAGTAATTAATAACTGTAAATAATGGTAACGGAGAAAAAATAATAATCAATATGTGTTTTATAAGTGTATTCGTTTGTGTTCCCACAGAGAGTCACAAATCTCAGAAAGTCAGCATTCAGAAGAGATGACTTGCCTGTAGCTTTCCATTTGAAGGCAAAATCAATGTTCAAGTAGAGTTGATCTAGCAACAGTGTACTATCACCTTTGGCATCTTGAATTCTGAACAATGGCATTTTGGACTGGCACAGAGCAGCATCATTCCTAATAATAATAATAAAAAGTACTTCTTCAAGCAGTAGAAATTAGCTTAGATTTTAGCACTGGTGTTGCTTCATCTTTCTGATGCTTTGACCCTCATGAACCTGACATATTGTTGTCAAGACTTTATGACACTGTGGGAGTAGCATTGTGGTTTGAGACAAGTAGTTTGAATAATGCTACCACAATTCCAACTGCTTTTTTCCATATCCATATGAACCATGGACTACGCATGTAATCTGTTTGAATTTCATGTATTCATTGATTGGGCACATCTTTTAACCTTAGAAAAGTCTTTTACTAATGTGGTAAGATGGCATATCTCATTGCCAGAAATATCCACTGCTGTATTTGCAGCCTCTCTGAATATAACCAGAAGTTACAGGTGTGTATGCCTGCACAAAGGTGGTATCTTGATATTAAAAAATATAGTATGCAGGAGGTTCAGCTACCTCTATGCAAAATCTGCTTTAAAGAATATTTATGCACATACATAGTATCAGATATAGCAAGAGGTACAATGTTTTGGCAACTGGCTTGTATGTTACCAGGAAGTTTAGGAAAATGTTATTAGTTCTTTCTTTTTTGTATAGTGAATGTGACTAGTATGGTTTCGGAGTGGGAAAGAATTAAAAAAAAAAAATTGTCATCTTCCTTCTCCTACCTCATCCGAACACTGAAGGGGAAAAAAAAGTGCAACTGTAGGAATGCCCAAAAGATATATTCCCACACTTAAGCCACGTTAAAGCACTATGTCTTTAAAATATTTTGTATGTATAGATACTTTTGGTGACGGGAAAAAAGAGCAGTAATGGGGAAGATGAGAAGAAGTTTACTTCTATTTCTTTCTTTTGTACTACTACAAACACCAACAATCCTCTCAACCTCCATAAAAATAATCACATATTCTTAAATAAGTGTATATTTGCTGAGTAAAATACATTTTTTTTAGTATTTGAAACCATTGAAAATAATCTTTTTTATAAAATGTTACAAGCTTTACTATAAAAGGGGGCTAGTATTAACTCAAGCTGTTCCTCTCCTTACTCTCAGAAGAGGAGGCTCTCCACCAAGTACAGTGAATGTTTTTTGTTAGCTAAATAAAGTAGCTCCTGTTACAGACAAGTGTTTGATTTATTATGTATTCCAAAACTTTAAAAATCCTAGCTTTATCCTTACTTTGCTGTCTTTTGAAAATTATATCCCATACACCAACGGAAAATTTCCATAGACTTCAGTGAGCCTTTTGAGAACCCCACACAAAAAGGCTCAATTCCAAAACCTTAGAGCAAAGATGTACTGAAAAAATGTAGATCTCCAGCACCAAAGTTCATCTTAAAGACACATTTTTTCTGTTTTGAAAATCTATATCATATGAATTTTCTATGGATCTTTAAATCCCAACTTACATTAATGTTTTTTGCTTGTCTGTTTATTTCTAATCCTTTTACTTAGTAGTTGTCTGTCCTATGATAAAAAGATATTTTTGATTAACTGGTGGCATGGGAGTATAGATGCTTTATTATTGTATTCAATATATGCTGTATACTTGAATTCCAGGCCTGCAGCTTTGTGCCAAACATGGATATACTGTGAAAAGCTAAACAACAAGGAGAGAAGCACATGAAGAATACCAATGAAGCATAAAACAATCCAAAAGCATTTAAAGGACTCTTCTTTTTTAAAGAGAATTTTTAAGTTACACTGAATTTCTTCATAATCAGCTTTCTTTGGACTGGCAGGTTTTGCTTTGTTTTGTTTTTTATTATTATTGCATTGTCATTGTTAAAAGAATGTTGTTTACTGTGTTCTTTAACACATTCAAGATGCCCTTGTCTTATGCAAAATATTATGCTCCTTAATAGGTTTTTGTTATGGTTGCTGTTAGGGGAAAAAAAAACTCTGATAGAATTAGACAACAAACTGGGTAGATAATGTACCATGTAGGTGACTTAGCACATACAACATGTGATTTAAATGTTGAACTTATAGTCTGCTGTAAAAGAGAAACACTGTACAAAAATAATTTCTTTCTGTAATCATTTATTTGTCCCTTGCTCGCTCAAATGGAATAAAAATCAGTAAGCAAATGTGTCATATTACTCCTTTCCTGGGATGGAGAGTCACGTTGATAATTGATTAGTTCATTTCTAAGGGATGTGACAGCAGATTTTCTGGATTTTTTTTCCCCCTTGTATTAGTGGTTCAGCAATTCTTTGCAAAGTTCAATGAGGTTCATTAGCTTATCTGAAGAAAATGGATCTGGTACTTTTGAGGCAGCTTCTTTCTGTGACTTTTCTAATTAAATCTCTTCCATCAGATGAAAAACTGCCCTTTTTACTTGACAAACATTTGTTCTAATTTGGCCTTTGCTGGTTTTTTGGTACTTGTACTTTCTGTCTCTCTCTCTCTCTCGCTCCAACAACAGCAGCAGCAGCTGTTAGTGACAGGATCACACTGTCTGACATTTACTCTGAATCTACTTGCTTATTAAAATATTTCACTGTCAGACAAGCTTATCAGCGAAAAATACAATAAAGAAGTTCCAGTATATTGGGTGAGTACCTTTCTAATAAAATGCATTTCTAGTATTTCAGTGCACAACTATTAATGTATGTTTTTTGTAGATATAAAATTAAATTAACCTTCCCTGGAAGGCTGTTCTGAAAGCCAAGTAATCAAGCATTAGTCAGGTGGGAAGTCTCAGTCCGCAACAAAGAAGTACATAGTATATATAAGAGGATGAAGTTTTATAGGGACAGCATATTTGTCTACTCTTTTATTAGCATCCTCAAAAAAAATTGTCAGTTTCAAGAGCTCTGCCTCAGAGTGGATTATCCTATGGGGAGGGAGAAGGAGGTTCAAGCAAAGTTTAATCAAAGCACTTTTTCACAATGCTCAGAAAACCTTGGTAAAAGCTTTCTGTGGACAGGCAGATCACTGATTAGTTCTTTAGGTATGTACTTTTCTCCTATGTGAAATAATGTGATACGAGGTTAAGTGCTCACTGAGGAACCAAGAGTCTGGGTTTTCAGTTTTCACACTGGACTATTGGAAGATATGCTCAGACTGTGACAAGCATCGCTGTACACAGTTTATGCTGCTATTCTTTAACACTCTCCAGTGTCATTAGCTTGCCAGCCGTGTAGTCTGTAAGTAATAGGTTGCAATAGCAGCTAAAATTGACAAGTGCTTAGCCCAGAGCATGGATTGAATGTAATTCATAGGGTTCCTGAGTTAATTTCCAATACCTGTTTCATCAAGGCAGACTGATAGATGGCTGCCAGCATCTTCTGGCTTTATCTGTACATCCCTGTGTCTTTTACTGCCGACATTCTGGAGCTGCTGTTATTTTTTTTCCTTTTTACTCCTTTTTCTTTTCTTCCCCTTTTCCAGCAGCCCCCCTTTTTTTTCTACTCTTTCTTTCTCTTTTTTTTTTCTTCTCTCTCTTTTTTTT
>VXBO01012648.1:13491-26453 GCA_013400135.1 Rhinoptilus africanus
TTTAGCATTCTTTCCCTTACATTTGCTCCTCCCTATTTCCATAACTCTAAATGGAGCTTAGTCTATAGGCACATCATTCATTTAGATTAGAGGCCCTTGCAGCTAAACGCAAGACCTTCAGATGTTATTGAAGTGCATTTTTCCATGTGGCCCTGTTTAAAGTGATGTTTCTTTAGGGACTGCAGGGTGAAATATGAAGTTATCTGGGAGAGTAAATCTGAGATGTTAGACAGATGGTGAAGTGTCAGTGATTCCACAGAAATGCATTTCATTTTTATATAGGGGATGCTTTCAATCAGTTTCAGCCTGAGAAAACAGTTACTCTTATCGTATCACTGGCATTTCATGTGGGTTGGGTTTTTTTTGCGTTTGGGGTTTTTTTACGGTTTGGGGTTTTTTTTATATTTTTTAGATCAATACTTAAGTCAATAAAACCATAGTAAAGTTTAGATATATTTGTGAATGAGTTGGATGTTTATTTGACAATTCAGGATATCAAAATTGAGAAGAGAAAAGCAATAAAGATATAGAAAAGAAAGAAATATTGCCCAATGAATTAACAAAAAAATATCTTTGGTTAAAAAAAATATACCCACTTACTGTGAATTATGCAAATTCATTTCTCACATCAACTGTATTTCAGACATATGTGCTGATACAAAATTTGTTATTTAGACTGTGCAGAATGACACTCATTCCCATAGACTTCATGGCTCTACTACCAATTTTAAAAGTGCTTTCCGAGTATATCCTTCTGTAATGGAGGTACTATTTTTTGAACATTTGAGAGTCTTTTTTAAAACAATGGCTACAAATAGTGTGCAAGGACACCATGTGAAGATTCATTCTATCTAGCCACAATCACTTCTGCTCTAAGGCCATCTAAGGTTTTGTGTTGTTTAGCAAAGGAAATACCTAGCTTGCACGGCTAAATGTTTATTCATTTTAATTCAATTTTTTATGAGCTTTTAATCAAAAAATACAGTTCTCTCTTTGCTGCTTACTTTGTGCAGCTATAAAATCACATGGATGAATCTTCTAACCTGCTTTTGAAAAAAGCTGACCGTCAAGAGTATACAGTCTTTGCTTTCCACTATGTTTTGGGATAGCTGTTTTAAATCTGTGTTGCAAATATAACATAGCCATTTGCTGTTGTGTTTTGTTTGGTTGGTTTTTTTGGGGAGTGGGGTGTGTTCTTTGGTTTTTTGATTGTTTGATGGATTGGGAATTTGTGGTTGTTGTGGTGTTTTGTTTTGTTTTGTTTTGGTTTGGTTTGGTTTGGTTTGGTTTGGTTTGGTTTGGTTTTTAATGGAAAGGATGGAGGTATGTCATCAAATTTCCCTGCTGCGTTTCCCCAGCTACAACATATAATACCTTTGGTGTATGTTATTGCAAGTCTGAGTGATCTACCAGATTTCTCTGGTCTCCTGGAAAAATCGATACTTACAGGATTTTTTCGATAGTCATGTCAATAAAGGAAGAGTTGTAAGCAAGATTAAAAAAAAAAAAAAAGTCAGCAGAAATAGTAATATGGAAGGCACAAAATGCCAGCTTCTGGGGTTGGCCGCCATTGCTGGACTGGTAGCTGCTAGGACTAGTGGAGTAAATATATCATTAAAAATATATTTACTAATAATACAAGCCATATTGACATTGGGGATTTCTCAAAACAGAAGTACATTTTAGGACTATTTTTATTTTGCAATTTCTGGGAGGCTGATTGATTTTTAGCTAAATCCTTCCTTGTGGAACCTGTTAAGTTTTGTTCAGTGTTTCTAAGAAATAGCAGCATATGTTATGATCAGTTTGCCACTAGATTTTAACCTGTATTTTTTCTACAAGAAAAAAGTTTTTGTTCTCATTCATTTTTTGAGGAATATGACCTGTTTCAGGACATGATACATCATAGAAATGGAATAAATTTTGCTTGCTAACCTATTTAGAACATCTTATTCTGAGTTTAAAGAATTTTGATTACATTTTATGATAGCTAACCCAAGGTCAAAGAATTTAGTTTCTTTCTATCAAGTGAACAGTGGCGAGAAAAACACAGCCTGAACGCTTTCCCATTGTTCACCTAGGTTGAATCTTCTAATTCATTTTGTACTTACTTCCAGCTCGTGTGTTCAAAACAATTAAGTAAACAAATACTATTGCTATTTCAATTGTTTATAAAGAATAAAAAAAAAGGGAAACACACCTGAATAAGAGCATATATGGGGTGCATCTGCAGGATGTTGGCTAAGAGAAAGCTGCTTTAATAAATTCTTGTCCTTTCTTGCTGTCATCAGTTTGGAAAACAGAAATGTGTGTTTGTAAGTCTGAATAGCCACATACAATTATTTCATGAAAAACATTGAATCAGTGAACCCAAAATAATTTAGGTTGCAGATGCTTAATGAATTTGCCCTTGGCTGTTCTGTAATTTGCCCCAAATACACAATTTTCATTCAGACTCCTTGCTTGACATATGGTAAAAATTAAAAAAAGACAGTCTAGTCTAGAATTATTTTTGTTTTAATTTATTTCTAGAGATGCTTGCAGACCAGCACAGGGCAGCAGTGACTATTCTAAGCACTACAGAGATATAATATAGTTTGGGACGCTATAAAAGTCAGTGGATATTAATTCTGACTTGCAACCTGACAAACCAACCTGTGAACAGCAGGTGGTGGGTAGCTATTTCATGCCCTGGGATGCAGGAAAAATGATGGAACTTAGTATTTGAAGGATGGCTATTCATATAGTTTCGTTTCACTGGATGTAACCTGACATCAAATGGTGGAAAAAGTAGAATGTCAGGAAACAATAGTTTTATAAAATATTTTATATATTTACAAGGTCACCTTAAGTGTCACTATGTATCTACTGAGATTTCCTGCTTTGTCAAGATATCATTAAAACTTCCTGTAGCTTATGAAATATTTCAGCAATGCAGTTCATCCAAGTAGTGTTTATGTCAAAGATTATTGGTTTTAATAAAGCCATCTGGATAAACTTCAAGGTATTGTTTTATTAACTTATGTGATATTTAATTAGTAATCAATCTTTGTCAAGATAAGCAGTTTTGTCTGACTTAGCAGGGCAACAAAATCAGTTGGGAAGAGATAACACTAATTTTATTGGGAAACTAAGGTGAAGATATTACTTCTATTAGCATCAGTTCTGCTTTTGTTAAATAGTTTGCCGGGTCTCTTCAAATCATTTGTGGAAAGACTACTTCACTCAAAGGCCTTCATAGTGTTATCATACCAATCAAATTTCTTCACCGTGTACACTGACCGTTACATTAGATGTCAATATGAAGTGGTATTTGGGTGAAGCAACATATGCCATCTGCAAAAATGGATCCCCTATAATGTAAATTCATTGCATCTTTATTAATATTTGTGATGATTTGTGATTATAAATTGGCATCCTTCATTTTCTGAAAAACATGTGGCTAAAACTTTAAATTTCTTTGAAACCTTCTGCTGAAGGAATGTTTCAGTACCAATAGTAGAATATGTTTAGGATTGATGTAAATTTAGGATAGGATGGCTGGTTTAGGGCAGGGCTTAATAGATGTCACCATGTTATGGCTCCAACTGCTGAGTTAGGAAGAAGGCAAAGACCAAGACTGAACCAAAAGTTAAATTTTATCAAGCGAATTCTGTTCACTATCCCATGTGGCTGTGACTGGAGTTGGCTAGGACTGAAGACTTGCTTTTTAGGAGGATCTGACAGGTTATAGCTGAAAATGAGTCCACAGTGAGACCATCAGAGCATGGTAAGGCATAGCAGAAACATCTGGATGGGAATAGATCTAAATCTGACAAGGACTGATGAGTTTACAATTAAGGTTTGGCATTCAGGCTCTGGGGACCAATGCATGAGTGCTAATTTTGAGTATGAAGGGCTACAGGGGTTTGGCTTTGCCCCTGTCATCCATGTATTAGGTGGTGGGGATCACGTATCTAAGATTAGTGCTTGTTATGGATTTGGACACAGTCTAAGAAGCTACCAATTTGGATTTACTGTTCAATGAATCACAAGTAGTAGGACTTCATTTACAAATCTGGTTAGCAGAGTCTACTCATCAGCATTAGTTTCAGAGTACTGTTAGAGCTAGTCTGGCTAGGGTTGATGGGTTAGGGATAGTCCACATGGCTAAATAGAAAAAAACCCCAAGCTTATCACAGAATCATAGGGTTGGAAGGGACCTCTGGAGATCTAGTCCAACCCCCCTGCCAGAGCAGGGCCACCTTAGAGCAGGTGGCACAGGAACGCGTCCAGGTTGGTTTTGAATGTCTCCAGAGANGCTCATGGTCATCCTGTTGTCCACCAGGACTCCCAGGTCCCTTTCCTCAGAGCTGCTCTCCAGCAGGTCAGCCCCCAACCTGTCCTGGTGCAGGGGGTTATTCCTCCCCAGGTGCAGCACCCTACACTTGCCCTTATTGAATTTCATAAGGTTCCTCTCCACCCAACTCTCCAGCCTGTCCAGGTCTCTGTGGATGGCGGCACAGCCTTCCGGGGTGTCAGCCACCCCTCCCAGCTTTGTGTCGTCAGCAAACTTGCTGAGGGTGCACTTATGAATCAGTTTATGAATCAGAGCACCGATTGTCCACCCTAATGGTATCTCTCACGCTCTTTTACTGATGGTGATCTCAATGGGAATTTTTGTGATATACATATGTGTATGCGTCTGTGTGTTTGTACAAACAAGCGTGTAATGCAAAGGAGGTTTAAGAAAAAGTTACCATACAAAGCAATAACAGTGCATGTCATTGACTTTCAAGAAAACACAACATGAGAATTTAGTTGCCTTATGTTGGATAACAGAAAAAAATGGCCATTACCTTATAGGCAATTTTGTTACTGTCTCCTACACACCACTTCTTGGACTCAGACTGATTGCCATATGCCCGATTCCAAGACCTTGAGAAAAATTCTCACTCAAGGGTTCTGCATGGGTGTATTTCCAAATCAATTTATGAAATTAACTAGCCCAGAAGCATGGATTTAAGCCAGTCAATAACACTTGGCCTCGGGGCCAAATAACAATAATTTTCTTTCTTTGATCTAGTGCATAACCTAAGGTAGTGCTTGGTCAGTGTCACGCTAGCACTCCAGAGCATCTCTTCCCCCTCCCTCCCTCCCTTCTTACTGTGAGGTTTAGATCTGAAGCATCCAGTGTTTGAATGGGCTGGAGTGACGACTGTCATCAGATTTTGGAAAGGGTTGCATTTAGTGTATCTCTATCAGGTGTCTTTTGGTTAAGTCTTGGGCTGGCAGGGGTCATACAAATCATGCATGGGTTTGGGTTGGGACCCATGTCAGCATGCCTAATAACTAGCAGCTCAAATCAGCAAAGACTGCGTATGTAATCCACAGTCTTCCAGTCAGTTTTCCCTCCTATCTTATTTTCCTGCACAGCCATGCAACCTCATATGATTTTATATTATGGAGGTCCCATCCCTTTCTCTTATCATTCAGTGTAACATCAAAGGCAGTGCAGCTTCAAAAGAGGAAAGTAGGATTTAAGGCCATTTTCTGCTCCATTCTTAACAGAGTGTTAAAGAGGGGAATTCCTGTACCTGAAATATCTGGTTTTGAAAAGTTTCTAAGCACTGTTGATGAATAGCTCAATGTTTTGGAAAGGAATTCACATTATAACAGGACCACCAGTATTTGGAAAATCAAAAGTCTTTGTACCTGCCAGTAAACTGACATAAAGAGATTAGGATGAAGATTTATGCATAAAATTAAAAAATTAATTAATAATATGCAGTATCATAGGAAAGGTGAATATGCAAAACCCAGAAATTCTGATTACTACAGACGCATTTCAACAGACAGCACCACAGACTGGTCCAGACAAAAAGCTTCCTCAGATACATTGATGCAGCTTTTCTGAACTGACTACTTGCCCCACTACAAAAGAATGGAATTTGTTTTAAAATTTGCAACAACTGTAATTTTCAGATATAAAGACTCTTTGTGGGAAATACAATAATACTCCTTTGCCTTCATGGTGTTTATATCCCAGATGTTGCTCTGTGCAAATATATTTTCCTGTCCCAACAATGTTAGGCAATTATTAAGGAGGATTATATCATTTTTCCATGCAATGGAATTTTTACCGTTAATAGTGAAAAGAGGTCTCTACTACATACAAATTAATAAGGACATGCAGTCTTTACTACTTCTCATCCAGTTCATTAAACAAAGTTGTTCGGTTGCTTACAGAGAACTTTTTCTTTCTTCATTCTTATAGAACCATAGAGTCATCTACGCTGGAAAGGACCTATAAGATCATCAAGTCCAAACTTAAGCCTAACACTGCCAAGTCCACCATGAGCCCATGTCCCCAAGAACCACGTCTACCTGTCTTTTAAATACGTCCAGGGATAGTGATTCAACCACATCCCTGGGCAGCCTGTTCCAATGTTTGATAACACTTTCAGTGAAGAATTTTCCCTTAATATCTATCCTAAACCTCACCTAGTGCAACTTGAGGACATATCCTCTGGTCCTGTCACTTGTTACCTGGGAGAAGGTCTCTCCTCAGCCTCCTTTTCTCCAGGCTAAAGAACCCCAGTTCCCTCAACTGCTCCTCATCCTATGTTGTCTTTCACCTTCTTTGCCAATGTTGTGAGACTCAGTTCTTCCTACTGCTCTAAGTATAAATTTTATATAAATGCTTGCATAGTGCATGTTACTTGCAGTTTTGCAGGTTTCTTTTCTATGGAAAGACAGACATCATGGCAATGCAAGTGAAACTGGTGCCCTGATCAGATGCAGTTGTAGATACTCCATAGCAATAGGGGAGTTCAAGAAGTTTAAGGCTTATGAACGAGGTTTGACTGAAAAGAGCTCTAACCAAGGGTCCTAGACAGAGGTACATCAGAGCTGTAAGGATTCACCTTGTTACAAAAGTGAGTGAGTACATTGAAACCAAGTGAAAACTTTGGTGGTTTTGTTTGGTTTTTTGTTTTTTTTTTTTTTTTTNNNGGGGGGAGGGGCAGCAGGGAGCTTCTGGCTCCCTTTGCTTTTGAGCAAACTTTGACGTATTTTTTGAGAACTTTGAATATTCTTCCAGATCAGAGGGATAGCTTTCAGATCAGATAAAATGTATATGCTTACTCAGTTCAAAGCAGCTGTATACAAATATTGGTAAGGTTTATTTTGCCTAAAAAGAGTAAATTGAAAATTTAATAGCTAGCTGCAGCTAACTAGTTGCCCTCTGAAATAGATAGGGAGAGACATTATCAGAAGATGATTCATCCAAACAGCCTTAGGCAGCTAACTTAAGCTAGAATGAATTGCCTACTGGAGGTGTCTATCTGTGTCCATTTACTTCAGAGAAAGTACAGATGACTAATTTAATCTCCCAAAGTCACTTCTCTACAAGCCTGACTGAAGTTCAATAAAATGAACCTTTCCCTCAGTTCTATTACAGGAATTGCACAGCAAACTAATTAAATATGTAACAGCTTTGCAATATACACTTTTTAGCTATGGATTGGTGCTAACTAAACTCCTTCACCTAAATACCCTAGGTGTTTGAAAAAATTCAGGGAAGATTTAAAGCTCTGGAGTACAGGTTGCTGTCATTAAGCACACAGTAAAGACTCCTCTTTATCTAGTGGAGATTCTTCCTCGAAATTCTCATATTTCATTACTTTCACTGCACAGTCATGTCAGCTTCCCCCAGTAAAACTAATTCAGTACCCACGTCTTTATGTGACCAGTCTTTTTTGATATATTCAAATGATTTCCTTTGATTAATTTTTTTTTATACTGGATCTCAGCAGGATACTTTCTCAGAAATCCAGCTATTTGTCTGAAAATTAATGCGCCTTTTTCAAACAACTACCTTTGTCAAGATAAAAATATCCCACTTTCTATCCTGTATGTCATATCTCCTTATGAGGCTTCTAAGTAGTGGCTGTCTTCCTTTGTTGTTGCTTTCAGAAGTTTAACGAAACTCTCTTGCAGTAGTCGTAACAGAAATCCTTAAAAGTAACCTTCCTTCACAAGTGTGTGCTTCCTGCTTTGCAGAGCATTCTGAAAATCTGAATGTCTGCCTCCCATATTTAATTGTTAACTGACACCTAATTTCCCTGTGTACTTTTATCTGGCGAGTGCTTATGCATATATGGTACAGAGTATCAAAGCCCTGTTCTGGAATTCTTTTTCACAGGTGGATACTAAACCTCAAAAAATAAAGCCAATGTTCAAAACCCCTTCTTTTTTTGTACTCCTCCTCTTTCCTTTTGACCTCTTTCAGCAAGCTGAAGAGTCACATGCATCTGTTCTATCATCCACTCACTGGACTGCTTCTTTGTTGTTACTGCAAAGGGAGGACCAAGAGGACAAAAAATCTGGTACATGGTGTGATTTTGCTTGATTAGAAAAGCCTTAGTCTATGAGGACCATGGGTTTATGTTGGAGTGTTGAGCTAGATGCAGTCCTTTGAAACGGGAGGACTCAAATACCAATAGCTAAAATAAGTGATAAGAATATTATTTGCCTGGCGTGTGGTGTTTTCAAAAGTCCCATGCTCATGTTTGTGCTTCTTTCATTGCAGGCAAATGCTTTCTCTTGCCTTCTTTGAATGTTAAAATCACAGGTTTCCTATTACGTATCAAGGTATTACAATATTATCAGAAAGCAGAAGAACACACAATGTTCTGTTTAATGTTAAGCATGGTGCAAAGAAGAGCCCTGTCCTAAAGATCTTACAACCCAAGCTTGAAACAGGGGAAGAGATTTACTAGGAGCCTTTGTGGACATGTTGACATGTAATATCAGCAGCTTGAGAATTTATAGACTGGGTTTTTTCCAACAAAACAGAGAGCATTGTAAAAAAGAATTTAGGAGCAAATGGCTTTTAAGTTCATCTCCTTAAACTAAGGAAGATGCACAGTTGCATGGTTCAACACATTTCATGTTTAGTTTTACATGTATGAAGCTTTGACATTGACATTTCAGCTGTTCATAACTCACAGAGATAAAAATTCATGGCATAATTGTCCTGATTTATTTTGACAAATAAATTAAATTAATATGAAAAACTAACTTATTTTCTTTGACTTTCAAGAGGCACTAAGTTGATTAATTCAGATGTTCAAATCTGAAGTTGCCTGAGACAAATCCTATTTCAAATATCTGCATAAGATATTACATATTATAGTTTTCCTGATTTTCCTAAATCTGTTGATTTTTAGTAGTCTCTTTCATTCTTTAGTAGTCTCTTTCATTTTAATGTTTTCATTTAACAACTTATTTAAATATGACCTCTCCCATCCCTCTCCCATCATTTCCATGCTCTTTCTTGTAGCTCAGCAGTTTTAATTTACAGAAAACACAGGGACAGCAGAGTCACTCACGTCTGAGAAACTTGGTGAAAAGAATCCCACCTATAAATGACACAGACCAGTGACAGAAGTTATCTGGCTAACTGAAGAAGTTACCACCTTCGGCTGCATTATATCTGCTAAAATGCAATAATTGTCCATGAGAGCACTCCCTAATCTACACAGCATGAAGTAAAACGAGCAGAATGGAGGTGTCTGGATCAAGTATTTTTCATTTGTTCAAGCCCAGTTCTTTTTGTTTGAGAGCCCATTATTCTGGGAATCTACACTAATTCTGCTGGTCCTATCTCTGTTATTTAGTGTGTCCTGCTCCAAAATCTGGCTCAGGAAGTGATTGTTTCAATAATGTATAACCATGAGGTAAAAATAAAATAGATATGAAGTGCAAATACCTGAAAAGTCAAAAACTGATCAGATCAAACAGTAAAAGGAGCCCAGTATGCTGTTTTTCTGTGTATCCGTCTTTGGCATTCTATTTTGTTAGGAAGGTTGTATTCTCTTAACCCATTTTAGCTGTGTTTTTAAAACTGTTGACTGAAAATTCTTTCTTTTTGTATAAGAGAACACACCCTCCTGTGGTGTTTTATAACATCTTTTTCTAACCGCATTTCAGTATATTTTGGTGGACCCAAAATAATCAGACTCTTATCATTGCTGCTGCTTTTTTTTTTTTCCTATTTATTATTCAATCTAATGAAAATGTGAATGTACATAAAACAGTGTAGAGATGTTTTAGTTTTCTCAGGAAATTTTGCCCCCTCCATTGTTGTTTGGTAGAAACAGACATTATCTAATCTGTACAGGTTGTGCAGTAATGAAGAACTTTATAATTACCAGTGGAAATTTTAAGGTGCATAACCTGTCACTCCTCCAAGCCCTGTTTATGTTAGGCACATATTAATGTGAAAAATATTTTAAAAGGATAAAACCATATATGTAATTTCATTAGGAAATACAGAATACATGTGATGTTATCCAGTTACCTTTTAATATTTAGCAAATTATTTCAGTAGAGTTCTGAGTCATTCCAAATTCTAATATTCAACATGCAGGTTTCTGTCTTCTTGAAACTTACTCAGATTTTCTAATACACTATTATTTTTAATTACTGAAATCTCAGGAAATGCCAGCTATGATCAGGGTTCCACTCATAAAGCTGCTAAATAGGTTTCAGATGTTACATCTTGCTCAAACATTTACATTTATATGTTACATACCACGGGTCATTTCTCTGAATGTAAATGTACTACTACAGTATATTCCAAGAGTTTTTATTATGCATCTGAAGGAGTTCTGAAGTTACAAATAGTTGGCTATATTATAAGCAGAGTATATGTTGGTTTTGCCTGAAGTGATGAGAGCCAGAACAAAATAACTCCAGTAGTTTGCTACAGTCATGAGTTCCTAGGAAAAGATTTAATGTCTTCAAGTGAAAATAGGATTTTGTCATTAATTTGATGGAGCATGAATAGTCCACTAAACTGGAATAAGATTTTCTTTACTTTACCTACCAAACTTGAGACCACTCTGAAGTCATTTATCCAATGTCTGTTTAATGTTAAGACACAAAGGCTCCCTAGAGCAGGAATCAGATTGCAAGTGTTCCATCACCCAGCTGAGTGACCAAGCTATTGGGCTAGAAAGTCATGTTCACTCTAAAAATCTCTTGCTTGGTTATGAAAGTAGAAGATGATAAGCTGCTTCGTTGAGGTTGAAGCTACATATTTCGTTTCATTTCAACACTGTCTCCCATTAACATCCTCATAGAGAAGCCGTTGAAGTATGGCTTGGATAAGCAAACAGTGAAGTCAATTGAAAACTAGTTGAATGGCTGGGCCAAACCAGTTGATGGTCAGTGAAACAAAGTCTAGATGGGGTCCAGTAACTAGTGGTGTACCCCAGGGGTCAATCCTGGGTCCAATCTTGTTCAATATCTTCATCCATGATCTGGATGATGGTGGAAGGTGTACCCTCCATCAAGTGATGACACAAAACTGGGAGAAGTGGCTGATACACCAGAGGGTCATGCTGCCATCCAGTGGGACCTTTACAGGCTGAAGAAATGGCTTGACAGGAACCTTATGAAGTTAGACAAGGGTAAACGCAAAGTGCTGCATCTGGAGAGGGAAAACCCCATACACAAATATTGGCTTCCATCTCTGTGTTATAGAGGTAATACGATGCAAAAGATGTGAAAATGTCTCCATCTCTTTAAGAATCAGAGTTATGAAACACTGCCAAGTTGTTATGATAAGTTTTTTGTAAATAAGAAAAAACCAGTAATTTTCTAGGTCATGAGAATAGGAGCTGTTTAACTTCTGTTATGACTTGCAAGCTTGGACGGACTCCTGAAGCATATGATCAAATTTTAAAGGAGGACTGAAGGGGACTGAAATCACAAAGAATTGATTTGATATAAGAAAAAGAACTAATTTTAGTTTCCCAGGAAAAGAAAGTGTCCAACAGTCTTTCGTATTTTCGCACAATAGGATCACGTGCAAGAGTAAATACAATTGAGTTTCTAAACATCAGTGATCATCACTGCATACTAACAACTGAAACAGAATTTAAATGTAATGCTTAAGGTCATTGCTCTGACTTTAGTAAACGATACTTTAAAGAAAGTGAAGAACCACAACGAAAAAAAGATTTAGACTTTCATATATTAATGGACAATAGGAGGCAAATGAGGAATGTGGATTTTCAGATAGCAGCAACAATCTTGTGCCCAATAAAGTCAACAATTCTAATCATACTTAGTCTAAATCTAAACTCTTAAACCACCATATCTAAGCAAAAAATGGGAATTTGCAAAGGAATCATGTTTTTTAATACCCAGCCTTTTTTTTTAAGCAGCAAAATCAATAATAAATATATTTAAATTCTTTCAAGTGATTTAATAAAATGTTTCAATACGATTAATTTGTTGCTTTAACCTGGATAAGAGTAGAGACATACTCATTCAAATATTACATTGCTATAAATAACATCAGAGAACATGGACTGAATGCAAACAAAAAATGGAAAAATGTCCTGAGTCAGGATACGTTCTTTCAGTCTCCTGCAGTACGCTGTCTGAAGTTTTTTCATCTTTACATAAATCTTTCACAAAAGTGTAACTGGGATAGAATTATAGAATCGTAGGGTTGGCAGGGACCTCTGGAGATCATCTAGTCCAACCCCCCCTGACATAGCAGGGCCACCTTAGAGCAGGTTACACAGGAACCCATCCAGGCAGGTTTTGAATGTCTCCAGAGATGGAGACTCCACCACCTCCCTGGGCAGCCTGTTCCAGTGCTCTGCCACCCTCAGAGTAAGGAATTTCCTTCGCAGGTTTATGTGGAACTTCCTGTACTTAAGTTTGTACCCATTACCTCTTGTCCTGTCACTGGGCACCACTGAAAAGAGCCTGGCCCCATCCTCCTGACACCCACCCTTCAAGTATTTATAAGTGTTGATAAGGTCACCTCTCAGCCGTCTCTTTTCTACACTAAAGAGACCCAATTCCCTCAGCCTTTCTTCATGAGGGGTGTTCCAGACCCCTAATCATCTTGGTAGCCCTTTGCTGCACCCTCTCCAGCAGTTCCCTGTCCTTCTTGA
>VXBO01012648.1:31946-66697 GCA_013400135.1 Rhinoptilus africanus
AAGAGGAGGCTGAGGGGAGACCTCATCACCCTCTACAACTACCTGAAAGGAGGCTGTAGAGAGATGGGGGTGACCTCTTCTCCCTGGTGACAAGTGATAGGACAAGAGGAAACGGGTTCAAGTTATGTCCAGGCAGGTTCAGATTGGATATCAGAAATATTTTTTCACTGAAAGGGTTATTAAACATTGGAACAGGCTGGCCAGGGAAGTGGTGGATTCCCCATCCCTGGAGGGGTTTAAGAAAAGGGTAGATGTGTCACTTAGGGACATGGTTTAGAAGTGGGTTTTTTGTCAGGGTAGGTTAATGGTTGGACTAGATGATCTCAAAGGTCCCTTCCAACCTCAGCAATTCTATGATTCTATGATAAAAAAAAATGTACAGGAGATAGAAGTGGTTACAGGACCTGAGAGGAATTTTGAGACACCATCTGAGCATGAAAGGATTAGGGTAAGAAAGCTAAAACCCTCCCTTATTTGAATCTTGTGAATGTAAAGAGCAAGAATGGCTTGCTGCTGAATGAGAGAGAGGAACCGGTTACAAATAAACAGATAAACATCAGGGGTATTTAATGTTTTCTTCATCTCAGTACTTACTGGTAAGACTCGCCTTCAGGAATCCTAAGTCCCAAAGACCAAACTAAAAATCCAGAAGAAGACTTACCCTTGGTGAAGGAGGATCAGGTCAGGGGCATTTAAATAAACTGGAAGTCCGTGGAGCCTGATGGGATGTCTTCATGAGTGCTGAAGGAACTGGCATTGCAAGGCTACTCTTGATTAACTTTAAAATTACTCTTTTTTGAACATGACTTGATTATCTTGATTATCTCTGAAAGGAACAGGGGAGCAGGGTTATTTCCTGTCTAGTCTTAAGTAAGACTTGCAACAGAGTCTCTGATAACATTGACATAGACAAACTGATGGGTTACAGACTAGGTAATTGGACAATGAGGCAGGCAGAAAATTGGCTGGAACAATGGGCTTAGAGGAATATAACCAGCTGGTTATATCACTAACTGTAGAGACTTTAAAAGGTTGGAGAAATGGAAAGACATGAGCCTCATGGAGTTCAACAGAAGAGAATGCCAAATCCTAAACCAGGAGAGAAATAACCCTATCTACCAGCACAAATTGGGTCCCAGCTGTCAGGAAAGCTGTTATACAGAGGAGGACTTAGGATGCTGGTGGACAATGAGTTGACCACTTGCCAGCAATGCACCCTTGAGGCCATGACAGAAAACAGCCTCCTTGGCTGCATCTGTCAGGCCACTGCCAGCAGGTTGAGAGACGTGATTCTTCTCTGCAAAGCACTGGTGAAACACATCTGGAAAGCTGTGACTGTTCAGCCTGGAGAAGAGGAGGCTCAGGGGGATCCTGTCCCAGTGTGCACACACCTGATGGGAGTGGTAAAGAAGACAGAGCCAGACCCTTCTCAGTGGTGTCCATTGAAAAGACAAAAGGCAATTGGCACAAACTGAAATGCAGGAAATGGCATTTAAACATAAAAGTAAAATTATTTACTGTGAGGACAGTTTGAACCTGGTTTTCCAATGACATTGAGAACTCTCCACTCTTGCAAATGTTTAAAACCTGGTGAGGAATGGCCCTGAGCAACCTGTTCCAGCTGCCCTTGGCTTCAGCAGAGAGGTTGGACTAGGTAACCTCTAGAAGTGCCTTCCAGTGTCAAATGCTCCATGAACCTTTGATTCTTTAAAATACGTATGTTATGGCACTGTTTATTCTTACTGTGATTATCAGAATTAAAGTTTGTGCACTCTTGCTTAGTCTTGGTGAGCCCCAGTACTCAAGAGCATTTTTCAGTATTTTTCCTTGTAGTGATATAGCTGCTCTGGGAAGCAGAAATTACAATGCAGTGAATATTCAGCATCGCTCAGTGATCTTAATTTGTTATCATGTTGTTACAACCATTTTTCATATTTGTTTTAAAGATTATAGAATAACACACACACTGTAAGACTATACATTTGATAGTCTAATATCTGCTCATGCAGAGAAGAATTCCCACATCGCCTGGGCATCACAAATGGGTAATTTTTAATTTAATATGAATATTTGTATGGATGAGCAAAATATACATTGTTGGCAGCTAAAATTTGGTAATTGTAACTCCAATTTATTTTAATTTCTATAAATAAGAGATATAGCAAACTAGAGTGCCAAAAAATGGATATAATCTTGAAATTTAGTGATAGTGTGATTCCTTACTCCCCACAGGTGTCTTAAAACCTCCTGCTTGTTAACTGTTACCCTCCAGTACAAAGATTTGACAATGGCTGCAGCTAATAAAAAGGGCCAGTGACCTTTTAGGAACCTGCAATGGAAAAGTCAAAATTCAATTGGGAGATTTTTTTCTTCAGCTTCTCATAAAGAATGAATGCACTAAATGTCAAGATTTTAGCTGAACAGGAATTTAAAATTCATTGTCAGTCATTCAAAGAACGACCTGTGAATAGCATCAGACTAGACTAGGCTATAGGAAAGGAAACCACAGGTGCCCCTTGTCCTCACCTTATCTCTGGCAAATACCGCTGAACAATTTAGTGAAGTATTTTAGATTCACAGTTTGCAGACTGCAGTGGGTGGGCTTCCCTCTCTGTTATTATTGACAAGGATTTTTTTGGTGGAAAGAGAAACAAAGTGGTGGTCTATCTCAAATTTTTGTTCTCATAGCTGAGAGATCTCATGGCTGAAAGATAAAACTTGTGTTCTTCTAAAATGAATCCCAGTGACTGCGTCACTCTGGAAAGGAAGAAGGAAAATAACGTTGCCAAGAAAAATCCCTATCACACATGTTGATCATGTATTTTTGGTGGAGAGCTTGATGTTGGCTGGAAACTCTTAATCTTGCAGCTCTAACAATTTTCTATGCTTTTATAATTTCCTCTTCTAACATTTATCTGTTCAAATATCATGAAGCAATGTTATGACATTAATACCTGACTTTTTTGCTTGTTACCGACATGCACCCCTAGTAAAGGATGGGTTTTACCACAGAGGAGAGATAGACTTTCAACTCCAGTTCTTACTGGCAAAATATGAATCCATGAAAGCCTTACATTTTTTTGTATCGAGATTCTTACTTAATATCTATTGGTATTCAGAAATACAGATGTATGGCCTACTGAATTTAGGTTTTGGGCCCATGTCCAGGAACTACTGGATTTTTATTCTACTTCTGCTACTGATCTGGTTTTGTACCTTGGGCAAGTTACCTTAACTTTTGGTGGTTACTTGTAACATCTAGTGAACAGGGTGATTAATTAACTAATGAGCCACATAATGAATGGCATAATTCCATTTAGCCCAAGAAATTATGTCAGGGATTAATTTTGTCCAGTGTTTCTACAATACTTTGAAACTATTCTACTAAGTGCTAAGTCTTAAACGTGAAGTGAATACTAATATATATGCTTTGATATTCAGTCCTCTGTATATTTTCAGTTGTAAAGTTTTTATTTTTACGGTGAAAAATAAGTTAAGGTTAGGGAAGAGGCTCAATTGTTAAAGGAAGATGGCAACCACGAAGGAAAAATGACAACTAGTAGAAAATTGGAGACATATGGTACGATAGTAAATGCAGGAAGAATGTTGCTCAGAAGGGGTTATCTTTCATACAAAGACAAAACATCAGAGAAAAAAAGATTTATAAAACCAATTAAGGGATCAAAGTGTAAGTAACCAAGTACAGAAATGAAAGGGTGATGACAATGTAAGTGATGCTGATGAAAACAGATAGCTAGAAAAGGCAGTATGAGAATTAAGACAGTTCCTATAGTTGGTAACAAGATTCCAGAAAGGAAGCTGTAAAGTACACTTAACTGGAAAGAAAGAGTGTGTGTGTGTGCGCGCACTCATGTAAGTATATGTCAGCAAGAGAAATTTAATACCACCCAAAAGAATAAATGTTGGATGATGCTGTACCTCTACAAAGATTCAGAGTAGGTTTTTCTCTTCTCTCAAACTTTTTGAAGTTGCCAAAGCAAGACAGTGTCTGAAGAAACTTGGACAATGTAAGCCACTTACTGTTAAAAATCAATTTACTAAAGGGGACGCTGGAACAAATCCAAAGCTGATTTGAAAATTAAAGGGGATATGATTGTGGCAACAGTGGTACCCTACAAAACTGAAGTGTTTGAAGAGGAACATTATTGCTGCATTGATTGTTTGACCTGTATTGAAAAGGAAACATGAAAGTCAAAGCTCTGCTAGGTACAAACATTGATAACTGGAGAGGAGTCCTTGTAGTTGAAGTAAAAGCATGCCAGGGAACACTGTGTGCAACTCCACCTACAGCTGCTACTTCTCCTTGAACAGGTCAATAATGATAATACTTTTCCCTTAGGAAATAGGGCCTAAGGTTTTCTATTTTTTTTTCTGCTGGTGCTTGGCCTTTTCAAAGTCAGATCTTAAATCAGTGAAACAAGTGACTTAAAAAAAACTCCAACACTGAAGACAAACCACAATTGCTGTCCTTAAATCTTTTCTTCACTGAAATAATCATTTAAGGACAAATTGTGTAACCTTTCATCAGTCCAGGGTAGGTTATGACCATAGACAGCATTGAATCAGGCTATCAATAGAAATTGTGTCTGGGAATTTTCTGAAGCAAAACTTGAATACACGTATGCATGTTACCGAAATATTAAAATAATACATACAGATGCACAGATAGATGCCCACACAGGATTAAGCTAATCACACTGTCTCTAGTATTGCATTTGATTTCAAGCAGAACATGACACAGTAAACTCTTTGGGACACAATATCACATGCTTTAACTGGTAAGTAATAAATCATTATGTATATATCGTGTTGTGCATATTTCAACTATCTGGAAAAAAAATAATCTCTTTTATACATCCTTAACAGCATTACTGTCAGCTACAACTGTTGCTGCAAATTCCATTCTTGATGGTAAGTGTCTGGCAGTAGTATTAATGAGTAATTCCTTAGATAATATCTAGCTGCATCGTCGTGGTTTATACTTATTTCCCAAATTGTATAAGACAAGGTGCATGCACTGTAGATCTATTTCATTGCCATGCTGTACTCCATGTACAAGCCTTGAATGGAATTCTTTGGTTATATAAAAAGTCTCTTAGTAGATTTCCTAATCAGAATGTATTGCTCTAAGGATGCAACACCAGTGTCCACCTGGGTAATTATTGCAGGATTTCTCTAACACCTTCTTTCAACACCGTGCTTCTTACTCTGTTGATTTTAGGAAATAATTTCAAGCAAGCAAAGGCTTAAGACCAGCAGGGCGGCCCTTCTTGAGGATCTGAATAATAATACAGTCCAGGGAGCTTGTCTCCATGATGAAAAACACCAAAGTCTATCCTCAGGTGTTGCAGAGGCTCACTGAGCTGGGAATCGAATTCATTGCAAAGCAGATAAAACAGTGGTGCTTGAGGCAGGATGAAACAAGATCTAAGAAAATAATCATACCCCTAGAGCAAACAGACTTAGATGACATTTTCTGAACTGAACAAGAGTCTCCATTAAGTGATCATTCACAGTCATATTTATTGACAGGATAAAAGTGGGAGGAAGCAGTTTGAGGACACAGATTGTTCTGGACCATGGGGTCCTCCTAACAAGGAGCCAGAAGGAATAGAGACAGAACTGAGCTTATATGGAGCATAGGACATAGCAATAATATTCCTTTGCATTGTGATTGTGCCTTGTTCCTCCACATATGACTGAAAGGTAAGAGTGACTGCACTGGATCCTTTGACCTGGCAATAAAAGTCATTTTCACAGTTAGTTCTTTAAGACGTAGCTACCACTGAGGACAAAAGTGTCTTAGCTTCTAATGGTAGCCAAGATATTTTATCCTTTCATCAGGGAAAATCTTCTATTTTCCAGTTTCTAACTGGGGGGACACAGGTGGGACAGCTGATCCCAATGGACTAAAGGGATATTCCGTGTCGTATGACATCATGCTCACCTATAAACTAAGGGGAGGTTGGTAGAGGGGCTGCTGCTCAGAGACTGGCTGGACATCATTCAGTTGGTGGTGAGCAATTGTTTTCTTGTTTTCATTTGCATCATTTGTCTTTCTTGGGTTTTATTTATCTCTCTTTTTAATTTTCTTTTCATTATAATTTATAATTATAATTATTATTTTATTTTATTTCAATTATTAGCTGTTTTTATCCCAACCTATGACTTTTCTCACTTTAACCCCTCTGATTTTCCCCCGCCATCCCACTGGAGGGGACTGAGTGAGTTGCTGTGTGGTGCTTAGTTGCTGGCTGCGCTTAAATCATGACATCATACTCTAGTCTGATAAGGCGCGAACTATCTATAAGCTAATGCCACAGGGCGACATTAACATGATATCAAGCCTGCACATACCTTTCAGTTGCATGCATTTGGACACACCACGATTCTTTTGCACTTAGTAGTTCCAGTGTTGACCTAATTTTTATCTGACCTGCTAGAAATACCTGCACAAAGACCTTGCATCTGTCTAACATTCTTTGCAGCAAAATTTTCTAAACTGGGAGAAAAAGCCAGTCAATCCAAAGAATTGCTGTGCTGTTGGAGACCCAGGAAAGAATGAGAAAAACATGCCTTTCTGCTTTATCATGTTAAACACAGATTACTTGTTATGGGCATTTCCTTGGTATTATCCAATAAAAATATCTGTAAATAGGCTAACAGTTTTTACAGTTTATTCTTTCTTTGGTGAATAACAAAAATGTCAACAGCTGTGATATAATAAATGGAAAGCAACAGACTCATTTGAAGTCTTTTGATACCTTGGTCATATGCACATCTACCTCTACAGAACTTCAGTTATGTATTGCTAAAGTTGAGCAATACAATTGTAAACCAACTGTGATACATTTACATAATGCATACTGCAAAACCAAGTTCATCCTAGGCATTTTTGGTCATGAGAAACAGTTGCTTTGTGTAAAGTGGCAAAAATTGTGACAACAGTTAGCCTTTATCCATCATTGCTCTGTTTTTTGAGGGGACTTACTTCTTAACATTAGGAGAAGCTTCACAAATAAAATTGTAAAAAAAAAGCTTGTCTTAAAAGCCTGAGGTGTCCTGACAGTACCAGTACAGTCTCCCTTTATCTTCAGTGAGCTGAGTGGAAGAAAGAAAAAAGTCAAGAATCAACACATTGTCTTGGACAACTAATATCAGACATTGGAACAGGGCTTGTGCATCACCCTTGGACAGCCTTAGGGGAGAACATTACAAAATTATAAAGCATTAAAACAGTCAGCAAACTGACTAGCAGAGATGTGGCCTCCCCCTGTTACTGTGGAAAATACTACTTAAAACTGCAGAGATGAAAGACCTTTTAATCTATTGAGGGAAGGATAAGATTCAAGTGAAATGTTATAGAGAAACTTGCTATAATTCTGCAGATATTTAGTTCTGCTTATGGCATTAATACCATCAAAAGAACCTTCGGAAACTAAAGTGGAAATGGTAAGAAACTGACTTTAACAAAATAAATATTTAACTTGTAGGGTGGCCAAATTATCACTTGTAGGTAGAATGTGACCCACATTCAGCATCTCTGCAATGCAGCCTGCAGCAGTTTTATTACTTATTAGAAACATACAGCTTATAGACAACCACAAATCCCAGGACATGTCACTCCTGAGAAAACATACTCTTCTTATCCCTTCCCTGGCCCAGAACCAGATTGATCAAGCTTGAGGCACTGTATGCTGAGAGCCACAGGCCCTCCAAATTATCACCGCTCCCCTGTTTTTAAAGTAGCTGTTAGCTACCCTAAGTAAATTGCAACTCTTGCACATTTGCAGTGCAAGGCCTTACTGGGGTGATTNTGGACTAAAGGGATATTCCGTGTCGTATGACATCATGCTCACCTATAAACTAAGGGGAGGTTGGTAGAGGGGCTGCTGCTCAGAGACTGGCTGGACATCATTCAGTTGGTGGTGAGCAATTGTTTTCTTGTTTTCATTTGCATCATTTGTCTTTCTNGAGAAAAAGCCAGTCAATCCAAAGAATTGCTGTGCTGTTGGAGACCCAGGAAAGAATGAGAAAAACATGCCTTTCTGCTTTATCATGTTAAACACAGATTACTTGTTATGGGCATTTCCTTGGTATTATCCAATAAAAATATCTGTAAATAGGCTAACAGTTTTTACAGTTTATTCTTTCTTTGGTGAATAACAAAAATGTCAACAGCTGTGATATAATAAATGGAAAGCAACAGACTCATTTGAAGTCTTTTGATACCTTGGTCATATGCACATCTACCTCTACAGAACTTCAGTTATGTATTGCTAAAGTTGAGCAATACAATTGTAAACCAACTGTGATACATTTACATAATGCATACTGCAAAACCAAGTTCATCCTAGGCATTTTTGGTCATGAGAAACAGTTGCTTTGTGTAAAGTGGCAAAAATTGTGACAACAGTTAGCCTTTATCCATCATTGCTCTGTTTTTTGAGGGGACTTACTTCTTAACATTAGGAGAAGCTTCACAAATAAAATTGTAAAAAAAAAGCTTGTCTTAAAAGCCTGAGGTGTCCTGACAGTACCAGTACAGTCTCCCTTTATCTTCAGTGAGCTGAGTGGAAGAAAGAAAAAAGTCAAGAATCAACACATTGTCTTGGACAACTAATATCAGACATTGGAACAGGGCTTGTGCATCACCCTTGGACAGCCTTAGGGGAGAACATTACAAAATTATAAAGCATTAAAACAGTCAGCAAACTGACTAGCAGAGATGTGGCCTCCCCCTGTTACTGTGGAAAATACTACTTAAAACTGCAGAGATGAAAGACCTTTTAATCTATTGAGGGAAGGATAAGATTCAAGTGAAATGTTATAGAGAAACTTGCTATAATTCTGCAGATATTTAGTTCTGCTTATGGCATTAATACCATCAAAAGAACCTTCGGAAACTAAAGTGGAAATGGTAAGAAACTGACTTTAACAAAATAAATATTTAACTTGTAGGGTGGCCAAATTATCACTTGTAGGTAGAATGTGACCCACATTCAGCATCTCTGCAATGCAGCCTGCAGCAGTTTTATTACTTATTAGAAACATACAGCTTATAGACAACCACAAATCCCAGGACATGTCACTCCTGAGAAAACATACTCTTCTTATCCCTTCCCTGGCCCAGAACCAGATTGATCAAGCTTGAGGCACTGTATGCTGAGAGCCACAGGCCCTCCAAATTATCACCGCTCCCCTGTTTTTAAAGTAGCTGTTAGCTACCCTAAGTAAATTGCAACTCTTGCACATTTGCAGTGCAAGGCCTTACTGGGGTGATGTTGCTTCACTGACGACACAGCAGGCTATTTTCTTCAAGATTTAGCCGTAGTGAACTTCTGGTTACATTGTAAGACGGAAAAAAGAAACAAAACCCCAAACCAAAGAAAACAAAAAAACACCCTCCAATCTAATTTCAAATTGCATAGTAATGTTATCTTCTAGGACCAGGAAAACACATTGATTAGTAGTTGTTGGTGGCTAGGAATCATCTCTATGATAAAAGTGACCCCTAACTAAGGTACAGACAATGGCATGACAGTGAATTTTAACTAATGACAGTAGACGTTGGTCTATTGCTTTCTCTTAGGAAAAATGCAAAGAAAAGCCAAGAAAAGCCCTTCTTAGCTCTAGCCTTAGTTACCTGAGGGTTCACTTCACCTGAGCAAGTGGAAAATTAGATGTAGACAGGTGGGCAACAAAGTGATCCCTAATTCAACCTCATAATATTTTTTTTTAATTCCCAATTCATAATTCTGGGATTTTCTATACTGAAGATTATTTTCCATGACAGAAATAATCCTTTGATACAAAAAAGCCTTCAACTTACATTCTGAGATATAAGCCAACCTTTAATTATCAGTGGTAGTATGAAGTTTACATGGAGACAAGGTACTTCAGAACTTTTTGATGCACCTGACACCAGTGTCTATCAGACAAGGGACCCCAGGACTACTTATCTGAGCAGGACTCTGAGGCTGTGATGACTGAGCCAGTCATCTGAGTACAGTCTACTCAGACTAAGTAGCTGTAGAATTTCTAGGGTTTTTTTGTTCAAATACTTTAACCCCAAAAGCTATATCCTTTACCAAATCTGTTTTTTTTAAGGAGATTTTATGTACCGCAGTGGGCTAAGGTAAAAAGTGGTCACTAGAGGAAATTATAGTTGTGGGCTGCTTAGATATTTTAATCTTGCTTATGTAATCTCTCTCCAGTAAAATAAAATAATGCCTCTAAAATCCACCTAGTGAAAAAGCATGCCAAGAAGATGTGAAGAAAACCCCAAAACATCCTGTTATTTTACCAGTTTTATCTCCTCTAGTCCTGCTCTCTTCAGTTTTCTGATGCTTACTTCTATTTGCCACATTTCGTTTATCCTTATATTCCTTCTCTATGGTTTCTCAGTGTGTGAATATTTGAAATGCCCTCAAGGTACATATCCAGCCTTGTATATTCAATTCAATTTCATTATGTTTGTAGATTTCAGTCCTGAAATAAACTCTGCAGCATGTGGTGAAACAATAAACTTTGCAGGCTTGTGGTGCATTCTGAAAACTCTAATGGTATTGTTACTGATGTACCTGTCTCAAACTGCTCAGGATTTTAAAACCACTCCAGTTTTGTTCTGTCCGTTTTTTTGTAGTTTTTCCTTTTTGTATCATATATATTTACACGATATATATAAAAAAAGCTCTTGGTTCTGCATTTATACACTAAAAACATGTTTAACATTTGTTTATTGTAATAATGCCACCAAATTGTGATAGTATTCTGTATTTATATTACAGAGACAGCTTTTAAAAAAGGACTAGGAAAGTTATTTTTTACTGTTGTTATTTCTAGTCTTCATAAGCTCCCACTGTGCATGATGTAGTTTTCAAACATAAAATAAAAAGTCTTTATACTTATGTGGTCCCCATTATCTTGGAGTTTGATCACCTCACAAACAATACATTTATCTTCATAATAGAGATCCCTTTGAAGCAGTCAAGTGCTATTATTTCCATTCTGGTTTTTAGGAATAAGGATCATAGAATCATAGANCATAGGAGAGGGGTTCCAGTCCCCTAATCATCTTTGTAGCTCTATGCTACATGAGGTGGTGGAGTCTCCATCTCTGGAGACATTCAAAACCCACATGGATGGGTTCCTGTGCAACCTGCTCTAAGGTGGCCCTGCTCTGGCAGGGGGGTTGGACTAGATGTTCTCCAGAGGTCCCTTCCAACCCCATGATTCTATGGTTCTATGGACATAAGTATTCAGTATCCGAGGGAATTAGCTTTTTGTGAGCTGATTTATCATGACCTGGATGACGCGTAGCCAGCCACAGATCCAGATGAAGTCCAGTGCATCCGACCCATATGGTGGAGGTTTCTTCAACAAGTTTCTACTTTGGCACCAATGAGCTGGGGAGAGGAAGAGGCACCCACGGTGTGTGCAGTGGCTGGCCAGGTCCAGCAATACAAAGAAAATCTTACTATTTCCATAACAGTCTTCATCTCAGCTGTGCAAAAACTGGTCTAGGAGGGCCAGAAACTCAGAGAGGGTAGCTCCTACTCTCTACCTGTAAATACCAGAAGGTCAGCTATTAGGAGTAAGCATATCCTGGCTCAAGAAAGAGGATATAGAGGGTGCACACCACAAAGCACCTTGTGGTTTTACCTCCAGAACCACAAGAGGGTTAATCAGTCCCTCAGGGTGCCTGGTTCTCACTCTCTTGAGAGGAAGGCTGGCTGATCAGCTTGAAACTAGGCAATGGAAGTTAGATGGGATAAATTCAACTCTAGCTGATTTATCTGAGATTGTGTGAAAAGAGTGTGGCAGAAGAGGAAGGCCCCAGAGGATCCTCTGAATCCTCACATCTTTCATTTGTGTGCTTGTATGACTGCCCACCACCTTCAAAACAGTAACATGGAGATGTACCGTCTCTTTAGGCATATCTGTCTCAGGATTTGTGAACAGAAATAAAAAATAAAAATAAATTAAAAAACCCCAAACTCTGCTTTCTATAACAGGTATAACTTACATAGCTAACACTGCATTCAATTTGAAGTATAGCTTGTTGGTCTTCTGTTTCTCTCCAGCATCATTTTACGCACGTAAACTTTGTCTTTTATGAGCTCAGGTTATTTTTATCTTTAAAAAATCTTTACAGTACACTGAAGGACAGCATGGATAAAAGAATATTCGTATTACTGATAAACTGAAATACCTCTAAAAATAAATAAAATACACTTGTGATAAACTCTCTCCCAAACAAAAAACTGCCAAAGAAGCTAGGCAAAATTTTGTTCAGTTTTTTCCTCCTTGTTAATCATTGAAGTTAATTTTAAATTTTTATATTGCTACTGATTTTACATGGACAGAAATCAGATACAATAGTGATAGGCAGCATAAAAACCAACAAAAAAGCAAGAGATACACATGCAATTTATTTCCATATAGGACTCCTAAAATTAACAAATGAAAATTCTTCCCAATTATCGAACATTCTATGGTTTTATTCTTCAATTTCTCTTCTGATTTTTACTAGAGAGTTATTTTTTAGAAATTAGTGGTCTAATGCAGAATCTTATAAATAAAGGAAAATCTTTGCTAGTAATTTGAATATTTTAAAATTTAATTAAATATTTAAATATTTTTTAGTTTTAAAAAAATTATTCATTGATGACTACAATTCATTTTCTTATGGTTTCTTTCTAAAATTAACCATACTTTCAAAGTTAGCTCTGTACTTTAATGTTTTATGTATCCTAGCTGGTTTTTCTCAATGCCTACTTAATTAACTTAAAATTTAAAGTACTTCATCAACTTTCCTTACTTTTACTACTCTTTGTATTCAGTTTGTAATATAGGATAGTGTTATTACAAGGCAACTGGTGTCTAGATTTCTGTCCAAGATCATTAATCCTACAATACTTTCTTAAGAATTTTAACATGCATTGCAGCTTAACCAGCTGAGAGTGCTGGCTAAATTAGTATTTATTCACAAGCAATAATGTATTGAAGTAAGCATGGTTTGTATTACATAAATATTGATTAAGTGTAACTTCTATCAACATGGAGAACTGGAATACTGTAATCTGTCTAAGTCTAAGAAAGAAAATGTGCGAACATATGATCAGAACTGTAGTTTTCTTCGGGTAAGAAAATAACAAAGAAAAAATAGGTAAATGTTTAAGGAAAAAACAATGGGAGAAAGAGACTTTGGGAACTTAGGCCTGAATATGTCCAACCTAGCTTTAAGCTTTTACATATGATATCTAAGTAGAATTGCAGTTGATTTAAGTTCCATATATAGGAAACAGGGAGTCACTTCCAAGTGGTGACGTAGACTGAAAACCCCTTTGGAGACATTTATCTCTTTCCACTGATTATAAAGAAAGTTTATACTGACAGTTTCCTAAACAGCATCACAGCAAAACTCTTGAATTTAGGTAGGAGGAACTTAGGCCCCAGGGGATGCTTCATCAACATTTACAATGAATAATTGAAGAAGAACTGAATGAGGGAAAGTATTCATTGAAATGGAAAAAAAAAAAAAAAAACCAAAAACCCAAACACAAAAACGCTCAACCTTCAATCGATAAGTGTTCACTAGATAATTAATCCAAAGAATCCAAAGATACAATAATATATGTTAATTTCATTCTCTCTAGATATTTCCTAATGAAAGCTTATCACCAAAAGCATTTCTCCTGTGCTAACTAAATTGTTTTAGATTTGTACTGGAATTTGGAAAGTGGTTGCATCAGATAAGTCTAAAGGTTCTTGAGGAATATTTAGTCCTTCTGAGCTGATCTTGGTTCAGTTCTTCTGGGTCACGGACTTTAAAAGGAAAATGAGAGTGAAAGATAGTTATCTTTAAACCTGTAAAATGGCTGTAACTCATTTTCTGTAATTGCAGTTTTGAGACATGTTTTTCTTCTATCTTGCTGGCAGAATTATTTTTCCACATGGTTTTATTTCTAGAAGTAGGATTTTAGGACAAAAAGACAAAATTATTTTATGAACTAATTTGTCTTATTAAATGAAGCACTTGTTCTTAGATCGAAATATTTGCTAAAGTCACATCACAGGTTACCCTGTTTATTTTTTAATGTCTGCTTTCATTCTTTATCTAACTGTCTGTAAAACAGCAGATTGCCTATAAACTGCTACTGTTGGGCTTTAGGATAGTTCGCATGATATGTCTAAGACCTGAGAGTCACCTGCATGGGCTTCTACTCACATCGAATTTCCACCATTTACAAATCAAATATTTTTAATGGCATGATACTTCGCCTTTGTTCAAAACACAAATTATTACCATTCTAATTATTTACTGTTGCTATTGCAGTTCCCTATTGGGGCTGTAATTTCATTATTGTAAGCATGTTGATTGCTCATACGTATATATATATATACACACATAAGTATATATATATATACACATAAAACAAAGGTGTAGGCCCTTCACAATCTAAATGCAATATAGAATTTCTTTGATTTATAATCACTGCTATGTCTTTAAACAAAATATAAAATGTATTTTCTCCTATCTCTACATCAGAATATTTTTTTTAAAAAAACCACAATAAATATTTCATCACCCTGTCCTACCATTCATATTTTTCTCACTTAGATGCTCTCTGCTACTTCCTCTGTGTTAGTTTATCTGAAGTGACAAACAGTTTAATGAGTATTTGTAAATTATGGCTGGTGATGTGTACTCACATTTTCCTGTGAGTCTCCTCCATTTGTCTAAATGATGATTGTTCTATTTTTGTCAGACAGTGGATGTGTGGAGATTTTTGTATTTCGCACAATATTTGTCACATAAAATACATTTTAATGTATCCTTTAATTAATTTTTGTTTTTTTGCTATTTCTGAGCATACGTTGACATGGATATAGATAAAGATACACAGAGATATAGATATATAATATACACACATGTATATATAATATTTTAATATATATTATAAAGAAAATTTTGCAATCCAAAGAGTCAAATTTACAAAGGTCTTAATATCTTCAAATCAGAGCTCACATTCTTCGTGGTTAACTGAGGTGTGCAACTTTTAGGAACACAATCAGAGAATAAGAGAATAGTTGAGATTGGAAGGGGCCTCTGGAGGTCATTTGGTCCAAGCAAGACCACCTAGAGCTGGTTGCCCAGACCACGTCCAGGCAGCTTTTGAATATCTTCAAGGAGGCAGAAAGAAAAAAGTGCTTCCTGCTGTTGAGATTGATCCTCCCATGTTTTAGTCTGTGCCCATTGCCTATGGTCCTGCCATTGAGCATCACCCTAGAGAGCCCGGTTCTGTCTTTGCACTCTCCCTTCAAGTATTTTTATTCATTAGAAAGATCCCCCTGAGCCTTCTCTTCTCCAGGTTAAGCAGTCCCATCCCTCTCAGCCTTTTCTCATAGGACAGATGCTCCAGTCCCTTAACCATATTTGTGTCCCTTTTCTGGACTCTTTCCAGTATGTCCATGTCTCTCTTCTACTGGGAAGCCCAGAGCTGGACAGGACTCCAGATGCAGCCTTACCTGTGCCAAGTAGAGAGCGAGGATCATCTCCCTCAACCTGCTCATAGCACTCCTCCGAATGCAGCCCAGGATCCCATTAGTCCTCTTTGCGAAATAGGCACATTTGTGGCTCATGTTCAAGTTGGTCTCCAGCTAGATCCCCAGGTCCTTTTCTGGAAATTTGAAAAGAACCTTGTTCTCTAAATTTAAAATCATTTCTGGAAGGTATCGGCCTTATTTCATTAGTCATAGCCAAAAATAACACAACTAACGTGAAGTAATGTGGGATGTGTCCAGCTCTATATGCATAATCTAGAAACCATCAGAAAATGTTATGTATACTGGAATAAGTATTCTACAACAACCCTCTGGGGACTCACTGTAAAGAGTACCTTTTTCTTATTTATTATGTAATATTTCCTTAGATCTAAAATAAGAAAGTATTTATAAGCTATTCATGCATTTCTGAGCTATTACTGAGTAATTATGTCTCAATAGTTCCATGTGTAGACAAGCTCTAAATGTAAGAAGTGTTTACATTTCTTTTTGGAGTAATACAGTTGGAACAATATAGCCATGACCGGATGTAATGAGGTATAAAGAAGGGCCTGAGAATCCAAAAGCTTTCCCTGTGGACTCATAGATACAAGAACTGATTGGATCTGTTTGTGTCTGAGGTAGAAATAGATGTGGAAAGTCAGCAGGCAGCATGTTCCTCAGAGAGAGGAATCCTGGCCATGTCAGAAAGCTTAGTACAGAAATTTTGAGCAAGGAAACCATCAGTTCCTGTTTGCTTCTACTTTATTTAGGAAAACGAGACTTTGTGCCTGTTCCATGGAGGTAAATTGGATGGCACCAAAAAAGCACTCAACCAGCATCTGTTTCACTTCATGATGGAAACTTAACAGTAAGACCTGAATGCTAACCTGTCCAGGATCAACAATACATAAGTGCATAAAGTAACCCCATGTATTGGTTTAGTTCAATGTTGCAAAGGGTTGAAAAGACTCTTGAGAAGGAGAGATAAAGATACAACAGGGTATATTGCTACTGAGACTTACAAGGAAAGAAAACTGTCAGAGACAAGGACATAAGTCTCAAAATAATAGGAATCTTCCTCAGATGACAGAAGATAATAATCTTTAGGAAATGATAGACAGATTATAGACTGTTACGGAGAGTTTTTCCTGTGAAATGTTTTGGTTTTAAGCAAACAATTATTTGTTTACTGAGTTCTTGAGTGCTTTGTACTGAGACCATATGACATCAGTGCTAGTGACATCAGTCTGTTACGAGTATATAAAAAATCCACCCTGAGAGAAGAGGCCTCTTGTAGCTTGACTCCTGCAGGAGTGACTCAAAAGCACCATCTATAGAAGTCTCCACTGCCATATATCTGCTATTTGTGGCCCTCTGCCCAAGACAGGGAGCTGGTGGCAATGCACCCATTTGCCTGAATTTCCCATTTGTGAAACTCTAAGTGTGGTGCTGGAAGGGAAGAAGGAAGGGGAAAAGGAAAAGAAATGTGATCCAAAACCTGAAATGAGGCTGAAAACCAGCCAGGTTACATGCTCAGATTTCAAAGTGTCATACTCCCTTATGCATGAGTTCAAAATAAAAAGATCATGAGGTTTCCAAGCTTAACCTTCATCAGTGGCAAAGGCCCCCTTTTTGTCTCTGATAGTCTAACTGAAGACTTCTGATACCATTAGCTGAGAACATGTAAACTCATTGATTCCTGACACACAGGTTTTTATTGGATCTGTGGTCAGGAGTGAGAATTAGCCTTATGTCTGATTTAGTGGACCTGCTGTGGTAATCCACTTTAGCAGATCTCTCAGGAGATCATCTGTGGGCTCATTTCACTTCTGGACAGTGTATAAAAAACTTTGGAGAGGACAAAGTATTCAACCAAAAGGACGGCAATATAATACAATATCTGCCATTTTTACATCCAAAAGTTTTATCTGTACAGCTGAACACGGCTTTGATTCTGATTTAGGGATTACAATTAGCACTTAATTTTGTCAAGATGCAGTGGTGATAACTGCATGGACTGTTAAGTCTTCAGGTGAGCAAACACATTGAACGGTATTTATAAAAGGCATGCTAGAATTCATTACAATATAAAGACAAACACATTTCAGAGTAACTTGTGACTACTGACACTTGTTTCCATTTAATTTTTATTAACTATTTCTTATTACCTGAGTCAAGAAAAATCTGCACATTATTTTATCAAAATGTGGACAGGTATTTTGCTAAACAGCTCCTCAAAGACTCTTTAACCATCTTCTTCCATTGCTAAAGTACTCAAGGAAGTTATTAATGAGTACTGCAATATTGCACAGATGCCATGGTACAAAGTGACCAGAGGGAAAGAGACAACGCTAAGTGGAATTCATTGGAGTAGATGGGGCATGAGGAAAGAGAAACAGTCAAGGACAATTTTACTTAGACAAATGAGTAAGATAAGATCTACAGCCAGGAAAACAAATGAGGAGTCTGAGAAAGAAACAAATGAGCAATAAAACAAAACCCCACAGAGCAAAGCCATGCTTGTGATGAAGGAGGCAAGTATATTTTAAAGGCACAGCAGAAGAAGAAATTGGTGTACACTTACACTTATAAGGTGGCGTAAGGAAGTCTAGAAGTTTGTCTGCTGTTATGCAGGCATGGCACCTATCCTCCATCATAAAATCATAATTGAGCTTCTCGTGAATTAAGACCTTTGACCTGTGAAGATTAGTTTTCCAATGATGTATCTTCTAAATAATTCAGGAGTAGTCTGATCTCTGTATTTAAGCCAACAGCAGCTGCGCAAGTGATAGGATTACTGAGTCCTACTGCAGATAGAAAACAAAAAAATTACATGGAACCCTTGTAAAAGATATTTCTTGCTGGAGTGGTGCAAGGAAGAACAAGGTGTAGGGTGGATTATGAAGATGGTAAAACAAGGGACAACAGGCATGAGTTGTGGCTTGGAGGGTTCAGACTGAATATTTTGAAAAGTAACATCCTAGGAGGGTTGGGGAGCACAGGGAAAGTAACCCAGTGAAGCTGTGCTATCGCCATCCTTGAGGTTGTGCAAGACTTGTCCATTCTAGCCAAACACTGATCTGCTCTATTATAGCGACAGTGCTGCTGTGAAGGGAAGGTTGGACGAGATGACCTCCAGAGGTCTGTGCCAACCCTCATGTCTCTTGTTCTGTGGTTTTCTACTTCTATTAAACCTTCTCCTTTGAGATTGCTGCTGCTGCTGCTGCTGTGATGCAACAATTGGGATCTCCAGTTAAAATACAGCAGCAAATCAAAGAAATGGTGGAACACAGAAAAGATGAACAGCAGAATTTAGGGATATTTACCTAAACCACTGGGGTCTTTTTTACCATATCACATATATCTGAAGAGTGGGCGTTTCAGGACTCTGAATAGTGCCCCAATCCATAATATTTCTTCAGTAAATAGAGAAGACAATGGCAGAGTTCATACCTGCTATGTGCCTATCTCGTTTCCTGAGGCAAAAGTAAAGAATTCAGTTCATGTATCCTATTCATCTCTTCTGCCTCTTCTGTATGGTTAGAATATACTTCTCTGATTTCTTGCTGTGCTTCTTGCTGAGGATCCTGATTCTTTATGCCTAACATGCTGTCCTCCAAATACAGTACAGCAGCAGCATTAGTCACTTCAGGACAAAGTGCTCTTGGATACAGCACATTGTTTTCTTCAACAGACAAATAAAATGGATGGCCTAGCGAGAATGCTTCTCCTGCAGCTTTTAATGTCTTTGACTTCCTCCGGTCTAAATGGAAAGCAGCACATAGATAGTGACTGATTTACCCTTTGCATAGACATTTACAATTGTGCATTGTAAGTGCAAAAGAGCACTTGTCTGATCTTAAGGTGGGGTGAAGTGTCATTTTTACATATGTATTCTAAAGTATATGTATATATATACTTTATATACACTTTCTTTCGAGCATAAGTACACTTTCTTTCAAGGCCAGGTTGGATGGGGCTTTAAGTAACCTGTTCTAATGAAAGATGTCCCTGCCCATGGCAGGGGGGTTGGAACTAGATGATCTTTATGGTCTTTTCCAACACAAACCAATCTATGATTCTATGATAAATATACACTATAAGGCATTATTCTTCCAAAAAGTTCATATCAGGAAGAATATCATTCCTTAGTTTCTTTGCAGTGTTTCAGAAACAGTCTGAATTGAGGTTACTGAAAGTCTGTGGCAGATTTTGCCAAATATTGCTCATACTGGATTCTGTGGCAGATCATACAATGTATAAGAAATTTCTTCAGGCAATTTCACTAACACAAAATCCAGCAAATGCCATGAAACTTTCCTGTCTTTAGTGAGATGCTTCAGATAATTCTGGCTTTTTACTTTGGACTAGTCTTGGCATTTAAAAACATTGCATTTCTAAAATATTTGTCATTCCCACAGGCTGCTCTCTCTCTTTGTCCCTCAATTCCTTTATGAAACCCCTAGAAAAATCTTTCTTTCCACAGTGAAGGCAGGATTCATCTCACCTAGCTTTAGCTGCCTAAAAGTTAGACATCAAGTCTAAGCTAGTCGTTAAGGCTGTAGTCTACAACTGAGAAAGAGTGAGCAAGAGATAGAGTGATTCATCCTACAGGTCTTGGACAGCTATTTCAGGATGGCATGAAATTTCCTCTGGGAGTGCCTACTTATTTCCTCCACTGACTATATATGGTGCTTCAGAGAAGGTAACGTTAGGTGGAGTGGGTCCTTTCCTTTCCTTGGATGCCTTTTCTGGGCTGCTTAAGATGACTTCACAACATCAATTTCTGTGTAATGAATCCTGATTCATGTGTGACTGATGATATTTAAATGAAAGGATTTGAGTCTCTGGTGTTGTAAAGATGTTAAATTTTTAGTATTCATATTACAGCAGTATTTGGAGAATGTTTTGCACTTGCTGTGAAAAATCAAGATAGCTGTGGTTAGAGCCTCATTCAGCTTAAAACCTTAGATACACATTTGAAAAAAAAAATAGTTGTTTGCATTTTTTAAACTATTATGTAAATTCTTCCTTTTCAGGTAAATGCTGTAGAAGAGCCACTTTTCAAGATGTTTGCTGCTAGATATTTTTATTAAAAAAATATACAGTGGAACAGCATAAAATTTATATTTTTTAGAAATAGTCTGTCAAATTGGGTAAATAGAGCAGGGTCCATCTTTTGCTTTGTGTTTGAATTGTGCCTTGTATAGCATTTGTTGTGTTTGACCTTTGCCTGGGACTCATAGGTGCTGCCTCAGTGCAAATCTCCTTAAGACTAACTGTTGTCAGCTCTTCTGGTCAGTGACTCATAAAGTCAAAATTACATTAACATATATTTGGAAACATGCTCCCTTAAGAAAAAGCCACAGCCTCTCGCATCCCACTTTTAAACAAAAGTTTCAGTTCTGAATCACAGAGTTGTTGGGGTTAGAAGAGGCCTTTGAAGATCATCTAATCCAGCCCCTCTGCCAAAGCAGGTTCACCTAGACCAGGCTGGACAGGAACGTGTCCAGGCAGGCTTTGAATATCTCCAGAGAAGGAGACTCCACAACCTCTCTGGGCAGCCTGTTCTAGTGCTCTGTTACCCTCAAAGTAAAGAAATTTTTCCCCATGTTGAGGTGCAATTTCCTGTGTTCTAGCTTGTGCTCATTNCTAGTGTATTACTTACATGTATGAACTGATTACAAAACAATCTGTATTTAGAACAGAAAGAGTCAGCATGATGAAGATGTAATACTTTTCACCATCTTCATCATCAAAACATAGATTCTCTTGTGGTTATAGTACTAGTAGTTTCAGTGCATTCTTTAAATTATTACTTTTAAAAAAAGATTAAGCTGAGGAAATATTGTGCGTTACAAAAATAGTCTTTTACATAAAAAGGAAACATTCATTCTGCAACATCAGAAGTTCAACATCAAGACATTGATCAGAATTAGTAAAACAATTACAACATTCACTTTATTTGCGTTACAGCCTCTCCATTTTTTTCTGTTTCATCTATTTACATGCCATTTTACAAATTGGGTAAATTGTTTTTATTATCACTTTTGAATACTAACCAAAATATTTAGATACTCCTATAATGGTGGAACCTTATTAGTGACCCTTGGGAAACACTGCTAGTCACAGGCCTCCAACTGGACTCTGTGCCACTCTTCACAACCCGTTCAGCCCATTCTCAATCCACTTCACTGTCCACTCATCTAAGCCATGATTCATAAACTTACCTATGAGGGTGTTATGGGAACCAGAGTCAAAAGCCTTGCTGAAATCAAGTTAGACAACGTCCACTGCTCTCCCTTATACCTTAAAGAAACCCTATACATTAAAGACACTATAAATCATGGCAACAATGTGGAATTTATGGGTAGTGTAAAACGATTTTGTTTGTGGGATTTTTATAGTTTTTCCCCAAGATTAATTTTCAAGCCTGTGATTTTTTTCCAAAACATGTTTAAAAATACAAAAATGCAAAATGTTGATTGATTGGTTCTAAATATTGTTCTCTTTTGAATTTTCATTGTCATTAAAATAACCGTACACAGGGTTACGAATGGGATTAAAAAATTAATCTTATGGGAATAAAATACTTGTTTCAGCCTGTAATCTGTACTCTGCTTTTAATATTGTTTATTAGTTTGGCCTAATTAACCAATATTGAATATTTAATATTCCCCAACTTTGTAAATTTATTTAAGGTCAAAATATGCCCATTATTTATTCAGAATCACTTATTATGATACCTGAAGTGAACAGAAATCAGGAAGTGTCCAGTTAGTATCCTCTTCGTGAGATGTGACCCATAGAGTGTTTGCAAAGAGATGCAAAAGAAATGTTTCTCCTGCCCTTACCAGTCCCCAGAGCATTTCACTTAACAAATCCTTGTATAAGTTGCATTAGTATACCTTGAATGCAAGTATACCTGAGAACTGACTCATACGCATAAGTGAATTTCTTTACTTCTTATGAATTCCATCTTTCTCCCTAGACACAATGTAAATCCTTTCATAAATGGGTTATCCTTCTTTCTGAAGTCCGGATTAATGCATTCAGTTCTGTCATAAATGGTGCATCATGTACTGTACTACTAAAGAGTAAGATCTCCTGGTTAAGTACAACAAAGAATATTTCTTATCTTTTTTTGTCATGCTAACAAGGAAATAATTTAGTTAAGTGGAAAAGATAAATCAAAAGATGCCACAGTTCCTCCTATCTATGATGATGATGACAGTTGATTTTCTCATTATTACTTGTATCATAGTAATACTTAGAGAATCCAAGATAGAAACTTACTAACCGGGAGTTCATGAAAACTGTAGTTGGGGGCTAGACAGATCACTGTCCTTGATATTATTGTTCTATGTGCCTAAATAATGCAGGGAGGCAGGTGCTTTTGCCCCAGCAGGGAAGAAAAATAAATATCTTATTCTCTGTACTTAGTACCTTTGTCTTATGTACAAATTCCCATAGGCTGAGCAGCAATGAAACTAGAAACTAGAAATGGAAAAGATTTAGTCCCATCTGAGCAATGCTCTCTGTGACAGGGAAAAAGGAAATACGGGTAGTAACACCGGAAGCCATTTTGGATCTCTTCTGTAGAGAAAGAAACAAACTACATTTACTGAGCTGGCATAGAAGTCAAGTCATAGATGACAAAGAACTCTTTCTCCTAATAGTTTCTTTATACCTGTAAGAAACTATTTTCTTCTCTGCTGTAGCAAAGAACGAGGGCATCAGATATTTTATATTTACCCTAGAATGTCTGTTCAAGGCAAAAAGTCTCATTTAATTTACTTTACAGCTGGGAAGAAAGGAGGAAAATATGTACTGCTAGTACTGTTACAAAATGCAACTAAATTAATCAGTGTAACTACCTAGGAAAGACACAATATGAGATCCCCTTGAACAAAAATTGCTGCAGAAACATTGGTGTCTTGGTAGCATTCTAATCTACAAGTAGTTAGAGCTAGGTTTATACCTATCTAACTGTTCTCCTGACAAATCCTTGAACATTGCCGCCAGGAGAGTTTCTCTACTGCTGGGATAGTCTCTGAAAAAATATCGTCTGTTTTGAAAATTCATACAGTGTTCTGTGAACTCCCAAGAATTCTTGAAATTTGCAAATGAAAAAGGCTGGAAAGTTCAGAGCATGCATTTTGGACAATTATGTACTTGGGATGCAGGGTGTATTATGTTTTTTCTCATATTTTGGGACTTTTGAAATGTTCCTTCAGTAGTAGATTATATCATATGATGGGCAATTTACGTACATGTCTTGCCTGTCAAATCGCTTCCCTTAACTATAGACTTGGATGTGAGTGAGTAATGAATAATAGATGTAACGCCATTCAAAATCTGTCATGACGTACTCATGCTCTCACTTAAATCCTACTGATCCCAGTGCCTCTCTCTGACTCACAGCTTTTGTTTTGCTGCAAAAATTCATCATTTAAATAAGGGGAAGATGGGAACAGGAAGTGCCTTGCATAATTCCTTGCTTCATCCCTTTTGATTGCTTGCTTGGGATAAGTTCTGTTGTAAAAGTTACCATTTTGTTGGTTACTAAAATATTGCATTATCTTTTCGGAGGCACAGTGCTCCCTATCTTGTTTCTGCAGATTTCTGTGCTATTCTGAGACATGTCTGCATTATGGAAGTACTTCTAGCTTCTAGCTAAGAACATAAAAGATGTATTCTGTGACCTCCGGTGTGCATATGTAAAGATGCATGAACTTTAGGGTGAATGAGCACTGCGTGGGAGATAAGTGAGCCGCTGTTACAGGGGATGCTTAGTGCAGCAGACTCCCATAACGGAGCCTGCTGTGGTGGCTAGTGCAAGGTGAGACAACAGGAACACAGCGTTCCTATATATTTTTTTTCCACCCACCCGTTTTGACCAGCTAGGCCTAAGGACCCTAAGGACCAGGAGTGGTTTGTGATCATTTAACAAAAAGAAACAAGTAAAAAAAACAAAACCAAAAAGATTTATTTCTGTTTCTTCCCTTACTTTTTGCCTACATCAAGCTAGTTATCAAGCTTGGCTTTTTTGTTGTTTTTGTAGTCTTTCTCTTTTTTCTTTTTTTCACCTCCCTTCTTCACTGAAACAGTCTGTAATAATCTTACTATTCCGGCCCTACAGCATTAACATTTTGCTAGTTACACTAAGTGTCAAAAAAACAATTTTGCATATGCCAGCAAAACCTCAAAATATGTCTTCCCTGTCTGTTTGAGACACAGGAAAGATAATAGGGTCAGGCTGCACACTTCCTCTTTATCTTCTGCAGTTCATGCTGAAAAGGATTCTCTTCCCTTATTTAACATTATAGACGTAATTCTGCTGCATCACTAAATTTTCACTGAATCTGAGTTTTCAGGGCATAAAATTAAGTAATTAATGGAATCAGGCATGCTTTTTTTCTTTTCTTTTTCTTCTGTAAACTCCTTTGGCTTTTTAATGTGCATGTGCATCTTCCTCTCCTTATGTTCTTTTTCTTCCGTGTCTCTTCACTGCCCCACCACCTGCCATCCTGACCCATCCCTTTACCCCCCACATCCTATCACCCAATGCATAACAGCTGCTTGCCACTCTTCTCAAAGAAAGAAAAATTAACCAGAAATTAACATCTCCTTGTTCTTACATTATAAATCCAGCATCACTTAAAATAACATTCATAATTATTTATCCCCTGGTATTTATCCCTTGATCCCTTTCCTCCGCTTTGCAGCCTGTCCTTGTGACAGTGTATTCTTTGATCACAGGGAAAATTTTGATTGAAAGCATGTGCTTCATCAAGCTTAGCTGAAGTTCGTTTAGAACCAAAGATGTTCAGGATCTCCCCTGGGAAGCCCAGGACCTCACTGGATTCTGGCAACTTTGATTCCTGGTCCCACCCTCTGTACTGTGGCGCACAGATTTGCACACAAAAGCTAACTGCAGAAGTCATGCTGGCAAAGAAACAAACTTCTCAGTTTCCCCTTCACCGTTCTAAATGAAAGCTCTGTTTTCCTTAGCCTGAAGTGTCTTTGGCTCCTCATTGAGGCTAGGAGACTCAAAACTGTGCTTGAATAGCGGCACCTTTAGCAAAGCCTGCTTTGGGAACCAATAAACCAATTTCCCCTGCCCTTGATTGGTCTCTTGAGGAGCACAGCATGTTCCCAGCCATTTTCAGATGCCAAAACTGTCATGACAAAGGCAATTAATATGGTAACAAGAGAGTTAGCATCCAAAACACTGTTTCCTGAGGGGCTTGTCACATAAGCTGCAGAAAACATTAGAAACAGTTACAATCTGCATTTCTCTCCCCAAATGCAAATTTCTACGAACCCTTGTAATTGCCCACATCTTCTATACTTGCAGTCAGGCAAAGATCAAAAGCCTGATTGAGTCAGATGCAGAATATATTACTTTTCATAGTAATTCAGACCAGTAAAGGCTGCCTTGGTGAAGGAATAAAGGCAACAAGCAAATCAATCTGGCAATGGGAAAACATGCATCTCCCAAATGAGTATCTTATCTGTATGTTACTGGGAGATTTGTAGCCAAACTGGATGTCCACACACAGTTCAGACATAATCAAGAAGTGTCTGATTATTGTATCATGGTGACGGTTGGCTTTTTTATTTGACTGTGGTGTAAATAAGTCATTAAATACATTGGTTCAGCTTCTCAGCTGCGCCTGTATACGCTGGACACAGGTGGTAAGACATAAAGGACCAATTATTGTATAGCAGTCCTGGGGCTGATTCCAAACCTAATTTTGTGAGTCTAATTCCAAGGGGCCATTATGTTCAAAGGGCTCACTGTAACACAGCAGCATTCTGAACCATATCGCTATAATCCAATCAGTATTGCAAAAGAAATGGCATATTTCCATTTTATATTCCCTCTCCTCAAGAGAATCTTCATCTGCTTTGTTAAATTGACTTTATATTCCATTTATGCTACTAAAGCAGCACAAAGAGTGAGATCAAGAATCTGGCCCACTTCTATGTCTAACTTAATTGTGTGCCTTAATGAAAACATAATAATATAAGTAATATTTATTTTCATGGTATGGGACAAAATAGATTTACCTATGTATCCACAGCGGTCTCTGAGGCTTTAACAATTAGATAATTTTAAAAATACATATGTATATGTATTTATTATTCTTTGCTTAGGCTGAAGTGGAAATATTCTGGCCCCTTGGGTAAGTCTGTAATTATGCAGCCTTAGAATACTGGTATGTGAAGCTTTTCCAGCCTACCATTAAATCCTTCTATGAAAAAAAGTGGATTATGTATATAATAGACTCTAAAACTTCCTGACTCTCTGCTCCAAGAAAAGTGGAAACCAGATATTAGTTTAAATTGTCTAGCTTATTTGTGATTCTCCCTTTCTGAATATTATGGAAAACTCCATGCCCGCCCTCAAAACCTGCTAAACTGCAGTGTAGGTTACTGCCTAGGTTCCAAGGTTACACATTTTCAAAAGAAGAACATTTTTATGTCCAATAAGAGGATGAAGGAGATATTTTTCAAAAGCTCTATGAAGAAAGAGAGATAATAACAGAAAAATGGACTCAAAACAAAATTATGCCACTCAAAACCCAGCATTTTTAATACCAGTGCTTGCAGTGAAAGACCAGAAATAGTACATTAATTCATGGTGCAAATTTTTGTGCCAGGGAAACACTGAGAATACCATTCTGAAATCGGTACTGTCAGTCATCTTCATCCAAAAGCCATTTGAGATTCTTCCTGATCAAAGCATGTAAGTGTCTTAGAGGCCATGAGATAGCAAATCTTTCTATGATGTGACCATTGCTGACACTTGCTTCACTCTAAGTGACAGTACTAACTTGTGTAACTTTGTGGATTTGTGTTGCCAGGTTCAAAACCTATTGTTCCTTTCTTACAAACAGAAAAGATGGGCCTCTGGCCCCCATCAGGAATATTTGAAACCAAAGGCACCTCCTGTACACCACAGTTTGGGTACAAAGTTTGGGTACATCTCATTTTATCAGAACATTTATTTCATGAAACTGGAAGCTGTAGACTCTGAAATGTGTCAGAAGGAAAATAATAGGTTATATCTGCATTATAAAATTTGGGTGTGAGACCTTCTTGTACTGAAGTGTATGCCTTTTTTTTTCCTTTGTAAACTGTACATTCGGTCACGTACAGGTTTCATGGAGAGAAAGCAGAAGTTTGTACCAGAAATAGGAGCTACGGTATATTCCGTGAGTGCCTGCTCTGGGCAGACAATAGGGCAGGATGGCAGAGGGTACCATGGTGCATCTTGGCAGGTATAGCTGCACTCTTGTATACCTTCAAAAAGTGTCTGTTGAGCTCACGCAGGATTTGAGTTGCCTTCTGCTGTTTCCTGTCACTCAAGTATCGCACTGGTTCAGTGGCGTATGCCGTACTTAAGAAGCAGCTTTGCTGACAAGCGTACATGCACCTTGCAGTTTAGAAGTCTCTTTCTCCTTTCACTCTTCTGATCTAAAACTCGAAGCTGTATGGTATAAGACAGAGCTTTTGATTGAGGAGCATTAAATTCTTTGTTTGCATGCAAGGGATGACAACAATCTATGACTCTCTCAACCAATAATTAATGGATTTTAACTGAAATGGTTATGTAGAGAATGTTGTTCATGCAAATGATATTGGTTAATTCTTTTTTTTTTTTCCTCCAGTTAATGAAGAAACACAGCTCCTTCATCTTTTTATGCAAAACCAGAGCCATGAATGCATAAGATAGTATTTCAAAACAAGAGGAGCAATCCATTAGCTTTGATCCACTTTTATAGCCTTATCAGCACGCTGTGGCCTTCAAGTTCTAGCAGTTTCTGAGTGCCCGGTCAGCAGAGAACTAACAAGGTGGGGGAAACATAGCAGCATTCAGGTTCCAATTAAGCTGAATGCTATTCCTTCTCTGTTCCTCTACCAGAATGATCAGGCATAGCATTCCAGCAGCTGAGACACCTGCCGTGCTGTGCCAGTATTGACTGAGTACTGGTTTGGGATGAGGAAGGACGTGGTTAACAAAGCCCCTCTTGACTGTCATCTGGCATTCCCACCTCAGAATTTGCATGTGTAACCTATGTGCAACAGAATTAAAATGCAAATATGACATTTCCTGATGTGTAGTCAGCACAATAACTTACCACAGAAACTGACATTGAGTCAGAACTTCACCTTCTGTTTCCAGAGGAGCAGACTGAGAAAGCTAGAATTGAAAGTAGAGCAAAACTTAATATTCCCACAGACAAACAGGGATATTTTACTTCAGTTTGTGTGCCACAGGTGTGTAACCATTTCTCCCATTATATCTTATGGAAAGATTTACCTCATCAAACATAAATGTCTGTAGGCAGACATTTAGCTCTGATCTAGTCACTGTGGGCTACTTTTATAGTCAACACTGAAAAGAAGACAGCCTGAAAGGGTGATTGATTCTATCCTAAAGTAGCTATGTGGAATAGGACAGATGAATTGCATCCTAAAACTGCTTATTTCTCTCCATTGACTATAAAGGGAGTATGCAGTGATTAACTTGGATGTAGATGTCTGAAGTTAAGTGAGATGAATACCATCCTAAGTGACTTGTAGAGTTTTCCTCACCAATCTTTCTGTCGTGAGAGGATCTATGCTTGGTTTATGTCATCAGTCCAGAGCAGAACCAAAATTAGACACATCAGAGACAAATGGATACCAGGATCCATGTCACAAACAAGAAACAACAAGTGCTCCTTGCTTTTCTTACTGAATGTGATATTTTGGTATGCTTTTCCAGTAAGAAAGATGTTCAATCTCTGTGAATATTCAATGCAAAATAGTAACTGCCTCTAGAATACTATCATTCCAGTGAAAAAGTCTGTTGAGCAACTGGTGCTCTAATTACTCTGTGATAGAAAGAAAGCTTTGAATTACACAATTATATTAACTTCCTATCCAGCAAAAAGATAAAAAAGTGCACAGTAAAATGCATTATTTTTAATGCAAACTGTTATTTGCATTCAATCACTTGTCAAGTATTAAATTCAGGCAGAGTCATGAAAAAAACAGGAAAAGCAGTACTTTTTCTAAGATACCACATATTTTCATCATACTATGACTAGGACTGAAATGCAAAAGTCCATGTATATACATTAAACTCCTAAAACTCAGGACTTAAAAAAAATATTTAAAAAATCATAACTGAATATTAACACATGTTCCCCAGGTGTGTTCATCTTTGTTACCTGTAGACAGTCAGAAAATACTAAATACTTCTGAATTTAGTAGTGAATAGGTCTTTGGTAACGACAGTAAATGCATTTACTTCATAAAGGGCTACTGAGGAAAGGGAATTTTCTAAGTAAGCATGAGTTGAGTTACATACTAGGATATTAGTAAGGTATTCTTGGTTTATGGTCACAAGTGAAGCCCTGACCAAAAAACAAACAAACCACTATTTAAGATTTATTTATTTTTTTTTTTAAGTTGCTGGTGCTTAATATTAACAGGTTTCATGGTTTGGAGTTTTATATTCTTTTAGAAGGTGCTCTGACTGGTGGTAGCAAACATAAGCTAAAACTGTCATAAAATGTAGATTTCCCATATCATACTGAACCTTACATTCTTGCCCTAAATACTGAAATTCTCCTATCAAACTTTAGAATGAAGCACGGTTATTAGAAATTTAGAATTAAAAAGCTAGACATGCAGAGCCAGGCAGAGTGGCTCAGAAGCGAGGGAGAATGAATTGGGAATCAGACATAATAAATCATGCACTATATTTACTTTGCAGAATGCAGGTATAGGATTGATGGTTCTCCAGTGCTGTTGCATACGCTGCTGACGCATTAACTGATGCTGTGACTTTGCGTGCTCATATTCAGAAGGAACGACTTGCTGCCAGTGGCTAAGGAAAAACCTGTAAAAAATGCTCATGCATATTAGATTGCTGCAACTTTATATGCAACGCAGTGAACTCTTATCCTTGACAAATAGCAAAGACATAGGTGGTGAGATGTCGAAGAACACTTCTGTGCTTGATGTAGTACAATCTGCAGGCAGAGCATGTGCGCAGCAAGGTGCTACAATTGCTGATGCTCCGTCTAGACACCCTCACAGTGTAACTAAAGCAGGAATGCTGCAGCTGTTGGAAGAAGCTGAAACTCAGGAAAGGCTCTGCAAACCTTGAACCAGTATCTTATTCTTTGCTACACCTCAGACAGGTGGTACTGAAAATCCAAAGCTCCAGTTCCTTTTACACTGTCACAAAATGATCAAACTGCTCTAGAAGCATACCAAACAGTCACGAAAATTCCTGTTCCAAGAGAAGAAGAGTTACATTTTACAATGAAATTTTATTGCATGGAGAAGACCAGGGAAAGTGCAAGAAACCATATTTTGGAGACTTCACTAAGGTTATTTGGGATGTAGTACATGTCATATGAATGTCCAGTGACAGTGAAAAACATTACTATTATTATGGTCAGCATGCATTTTGTCAAGAAACTGACTTTCGAAAGAAAATCATTAATAGTTACTCACGTGCCAGACCAACTTTAGAAAATTGAGCAAATGCTCACAACTAAGTGACAAAGGCAGAAGTACTGGGTTACAGCTGACTAGTTTTCAAATATGTTTTTTCCTGACTTTTCTAGTTAGAGCTATTTAAATCACATGTGGAATATATATGCATGGTTGAAAAAATCAGATGAACTTGTCATAGCCAGTAGCCTACAATTTGTCATTTCATGGCTGTTACGACAATTACACCTTCCAAATTACTAGCTGCCAAAACTGTCCTTAAGATAATGGTGAAGGGTAGTGAGCTATTTGCATGGCATATCTTTGAACAAGAGGGTAAATTTCTAACTTTGCTCTATAATACATATGCTGTTAGGCATAGTCCAGCTGATTTTGGTGAGACGACAGAAGTGCTAAATTCAGTGATAAAGGGTAAACTCTAGACTAATAATATGAAGTCAATCTTTCTGAAAATTAAAACAAAGTAAATAAATGTATAAAGGCAGGAAAATTGTATGCTGTAAAATATGGACAATATTCTAATAAAGACCAAATGCAAAAACATTTGCCCTTTCCTTGTGAACTGAAAAAAGCTTAAAAGAGTTGTACCTCAAGTCAGAAAGCAGGGAATGATATGCAATTCAGCCTTTATCTTTTTGTTTATCACAGGAGCAATCAATTCAAAAAATCAGTGTTTTCAGGTTGTCAAGATGCACAGTGTTAACAATAGCTTATTCTTATTCAAGCCTGTTGATGAAAATCTTGGGAAGACGTCATTGTAAGTTTTTAAGTACGCTTGAGAAATATGTTTATTGTAGAGACTTATAGTTATATTATATATATCCAAAAGAAATGATGCTGTGTAACCTCCAATTTGCTCCTGAGATAACGGATGGCTTACCTTAACCATCTCCAATGCAAGGTGTCACTCCAAGTGTTATGGCTTATGAGTCACTTCAGTTATTTAATAGCCTGCTCTGTGCACACAGAGGAAAAGATATATTCCCTCTGGATTTCTAGTCTCTGTTGCTTATCTTCTCATGACTTGTTTTCACACTTTCAGAAAAAAAAGAAGTGAATTATTACCACATGTTTGTGTTTGGGTTGGGGGGAATATGCAAATTTAGCTATAGTAGCCACGATGCAGTAATTGCTAAGAATTACTTTTTTCATGAAGTCCATCTAATAGCACAGGCATGATTTCATCATCACAAATTGTACGGCTTCCAAGTCTGGTTCTACTACCTGGGATTATTCTTTTCTTGGACAGTGGGTAGATGTTGGCCTCAAAGCCCTCTAGCCAGATTTTTGTCTTCTGTTGCTTTCATTCTTTAGGGTCGTATTTTTACATTATGGTGTTGTTCCCTGGATGTGTGTTGTCTTAGTCATTGTCTTACAGGATAACTAAAGGTGGAAATGTCAAAACTGCCTAGTGACTTAAAGATGGCATAGTTGCACATTAAAACAAGTACTTGAGTTTTTCTTGCATATTCATCCATATGATTAAACAAGGAAGAAGTTTGTGTTTTATTACACATTCATCTGTCAGAATAGTTAAATTTAAATCAAATAAAATGGTCCAGCACAATTAGACAGAGAAAACAAAGTTTAGGAACCATTCCTGAAGATTTTAGCCCATCTTAGGAATAGAAGAGGCCGATATTTCTATTATTTTCCAAGTGCAACAAATTCTCCTTGCCTTCAAGAAGAGCTTGAGCACATTAATAACTGGAAAAAAGATTCACTATGAACTTACCAGTATTCCTGATGAGGAATGGGTAGGTCAAGTGTTTTTAATTCTTTATACTTCTCTATTACCTGGGGCTTGATGTCTCTTATAATATTCCCATAGGCAATGTAAGGAATATAGTCTGAATGAAACTTCTGTCAGGTGACTGTAAAATGGCTAGAAAATCTCATTGAATGAGAAGTTGTTGCTGTCCAGTGTTCAGTAGTGAACCAAAACATTTCCACTAGGCTCTGCAGGGCTTTATGCCAGGTCCATTAATAGCTTAGTTCCAAAAAGATAAAACCCAGAGGGTCCATAATGATAATGCTCAATTCTGTAATAGGCTTCTGCAGAATAGAAAGACATAAAGCAACAGTTCTGAGTGTTGTTCAAAGGAATAATACAAGCCTATGAGCAATACAACAGTAATCATCTTACATTTCAAAGAGGATTTGGGACAAATGTGATATGTATTAGGAAGAGCATTCTAATGATGATGGTACAGAATTAGTAGCATATATTGCCCAGGAAGGTCTTTGTCAGAAACGTTAAGGACCAGGTTACAAATCTGTCAAGAATGATTCAGGTATAATGGATCCTACATTGGAACAGATGCATAAATTCGGTAAATCTTCAAGATCCATTACAACCAAATTTTCTGGGATTCTGAAATGTCCTTACTTATTGTGACAGCTTCTCCATCCTAAAGTAAGTATACAGACTTTAGCATAGCAAAAGTGGTTCAGGACAACAAATGGGAATTCAAATTAGTCGACTGATGAAAATCATCCCATCTGCAGGTGAAAAGTAAGGACAAAAGCTCTTTGCCTTAGAACATGCCCATGACATTTGATCCTGTATCTTAGAGCCATCTGCCAGCTTGAGGAGCTTTATGATCCAAAAGTGTTACCTCTACAAGGTAAAACAGCCATAATCTAGTGCTGGACTTGGTCTGTCCAATGAATCATGCTTCTGAGCTTTAGCTTTGCTCAAAAGAAAACAAACTTAGGTAAATACAATTGGTTTTATAAGAAATGATCAAGAGTGAGAGATACACTGTGTTAGAATATGAATTATTTTCTGTACAAGCTGTTTGGTTTCACTGAAAAGGTCATTATTTGAAAGACAGGTAAACATTTTGTTTATGCTGCTGTTGCCTTTGAAGTACACAGTAGTGTAAAGCAAGTTCCCAGTTCTTGAGGCTAATTGCTACAAATGGGATTTGTTCATGCACATCCTTCTGTGATTTTTACAAATGGTTCTTCCAAAGCCTCAGTATCACAAAGGGATGGGTATTGCAAAGGATTATATTTTTTGTCCCACATGCTGCTATAAACCAGAGTGTTCTGTACATCTGAGAAGATACAGCACAGAAATACAGCGCCACTGTAAATTTAAAATACATCTATATATAACTAATACAGCACCACCATTGCCTATTTTAACATGTTTTGGGTCTATTTCCTTTGAATTATCAGTGTCCTAAATTCTTTGAACCAATTACGTACAAATATACTAGGGACAGAGAATATAGGATATATGATAGTACAGACACAATGCATGGTTTTCAGCATATATAGGAGACAGAAATAAGTAGGACCCGAGGTCAAGTTTGTCGTGGTTCCTCTGAAAGAAGGAGCCAGACTGGGCACAAGGTGTTTCCTAGTGGACAAAGTCACACCTGTCCCTGTTGTCTCACATTATTCCACAGCCAAGACCTGCGTTTCACTACATCCTTAGTTCTTGTGGAATCCGTTGCCATTCTCCTGACATGACCCTGGCACAGGAGATGCTGTTGGACTACACAGAGACACAGCTGCTAGTTCATGCACTGTGAATAAATCAGAAAGATCCAAATGTGCTCCTTCCTACTTTTTCCTCTATGTTGGAATATAAGATACATAGATTATATGAGCCTTTTTATTTCAAGGTTGTTTTTTTTTTT
>VXBO01012648.1:80359-94689 GCA_013400135.1 Rhinoptilus africanus
AAAAAAAAAAAAAAAAAAAAAAAAAAAAGAAAGAAAGAAAACGTAGAGAGAGGGAGAGGTGTGGCAGGTTAAATCTGTGCAATTCACACTGCAATGTGGAGCTTCTAGCAAGAAAATGAGGGTGAGCTGCTGAAAAACTCCTGCCCGGCTACTGTAAATACTGCTCTGCAGCAGTGAAATCCTAATTAGTGTTTTTCTTTCATTTAACTGTTCCAGTGGGTAAGAGATATCTTGTACTAATTTTTATATTTTCACTCCCCATCTCCTTCCCCTGTTTTTTTTTTTTTTTTTGTTTTTTTTTTTTTGTGCTGAAGATTTCCAGGGCGAATGGTGTCTATAAATTAAACTATCTGGCCACAGTGTTATATGATTATTGTCTAAGCGAAACGGATCTATCATCTTCACTTTTTCATTTCCTGTTCTAAGATTTCTGTTAAATACGTATTACTCATGAATGACAAAAGGACTAACAGCACAAGAGGCCATTTCCCAAGGGGAAGAGGTACATTTGGAGTGTGTTTATTACTGAGCTAATGCTCTTCACCAATAGCTGATTGCACATTCTATTAGATTTTGTGCTCTGCTTTCTAAAAACTGTATATATTATCAGGTGGGGTTACACGTGTTAATCCACTGAGACCAATAAAAGCTATTGCCTCTCAACACCTCAGGACATTGCTGTTTTTCACCCTAGTATCTTATCACCTCTCCCATCCTGGCCCCATGCTTGCGTGTTGGCTTGGGTGAGAATGTCAAGTAGAAGAGCCCAGACTTACAGATCCATGTGTTGCAAATGTAAATTAGAGATCCATGGAGAATTTCAGCTCTCATAAAATCTCACTTTAAGGCACCCTGGGTTGAATTAATCGTTATTAGTGCATTGCAGTCTGCTTTAATTAATATAATCCATTAACATATAATAAAAATTCAGAAATGTAATTGAAAATTGTCAAAAGGATCTGAGTGAAGATCTAGAAAAGATTTATGCCTGTGTGATATTTTCTGTTTTAAACACATAGGAACAACAGTAAATTTCATCTACATTGGGTACATACGCTTTCATCTGGAAGAGACTCCAGGTGAGCACTGCATACAGTTACCACTAAGCTTCCTTCTCTTCTCAGCCCCCTTCCTCTGGGGTGTAGAAGCTGCAGTGTGATTCTGGAACAGAGCATGAGAAATCTTCTGTCCTTGGATATCTGATGTTTTGGGTTTTTTTTCTTTCAATTTTCCTCTTTATGAAATACAAATAGAACAGTTTGACAGTGACTGCGACGACATGGGAGCACTCAGTGTGTAAACAGCGTGTTTGGCTATTTGCGGTGTCCTCTGATTACAGTCACTCATAAATGAAAATGATGTGCCTCTTTTTCACCTGTCATGAAGCCATATCTCAGGAAATACACAGCATGGACTAAGGGGCAGACTGGGAGTTCTACATTCTGTTCTTGTCTCTTCTATTTGGCTGAATTCTGTGCATTTCAGTTGCTGCTTGCATAAAACGGAGTACTGAAATTTAAGGTACGTCACTGCTGCTGCTGCGGCTGTGGGGACATCCCTGCCCTAAATTTAAACTGACTTCAGTATAAAAGAGACCCAAGTGTGCTCAAGCACTTGCCTTGCTTGCAGCCTGAAGTCTGCTGCTGTGCTCTACTCTACAGCAGTTATACTGTCTATAATATCCCAGTTAAAATCTAACATTCAAATGCCTTCGGGAGCCATAGTCACATCAGGTCTGGGTGTTACCAGCATCACCAACTTCAGACACTGAATTAAGATAGTAAGCTAGAAACCTGTTTCTCAGGCTGCCTGGACTCTCAACTGAGATGGACAGACGGGTATAAAAGTGATTTAAAAAAGTGACTTCCAAGCCTGACAGTAGTTAAATTCTTAAATCCTCTGAGTTTTAGTCCTTCTGCTGAACAAAACAGAGACAGGAACTGACCATTGGCTCCAAGGCCAGTTAGAACCAGCTGACTCGTAATCAGTGCTGTTAATTCTGGCCCACCTCAGCTAGCTGGAGGCAGCTAGTTGGAGAAGCCCAAAACACTTCACGTGGTGGGTGTAAACTCAGTCCACAGTGAAGCAGTGGGGGTCTAGCACTCAGCCTGGCTCGTTTTATTTTAACGGTAATTTCTTTATCAAATTACGAATGAATCCATCCCACATACCCTGAAACGGAAGGACCAAAGTTGCCTTTTTCAACCAGAGTCCCTTCAGAATCAATAAGAGAAATACACATATCCAAAAGGCAATTCAACGCACCTAAGAACTTAATGAAGGCAGTGTCATGAGTATAAAGTTAGATAAAATGAATTCGCTTCCTGTTGTTCTCCATTGTCTCTGGAGGAGTCAAAAACTGCCTGCCTTTCATTAATGTGACAGGATTTAGGCACCTAAATTCTTTCCTATTTACCTAAACTATATACAGTGTGACTACCTGTCTTCTTTTTCCTTAAATGGGGGTTTTAGGCAAATGGATAAAAAAATTAGATACCAAGTAAAACACTCTTTCAGTACTCTTATTGAAATCTACATTTTCAAAAGCCTTTTGGCAAATAATCTGCCACAATTTATTACTTACATGTAAACACTATTTTGAACGCTAGACTTAAAAGAGGGCCATGTGAACATCTCCCAGTATCTGGGTATAACTTTGTTGCAAGGATCAAAGTTCATTAATAAGCATTAAGGAAATGTAGGGAATAATATGATAATGAGAAGGAATGTCAGGTGTACTACCAATGGAGCTTCCTACAGCCCAATGGATGGGGAAGTTTTGCTTGCTGGTTTGTCTGTTTTTTAAATTCACAAGGAAAAAAGCAAGCAATTTTTTTTTGCTGTGGAATCAAGATCGCAGAAAATAAGGACCAAATTACTCTTATAAGTAATGGATTACAATGTCCCCATTTACTATAATCTTATCTCTTTAACCACTTACACAGTAATTGTTCGACAAAAGACTGACACTCTTCTCTATTTCCTGGTTGTGATCCTGCAGGATTGCAGCCATTAAGGAATCATCAAGCAGAAGTGCAAAGTCTTTGTTGCCCATTTTTCAAGCACCTTTATTAAGGTTTCTCTTTTTTCATTTACTTGTAGCACACGATTTCTCCAGTAATGATGTGCTGGTACTTGATTTTCTTTCTGCCGGACAACAGGCTCGATTAATTTTTTTTAAATGCCTTTTGGATTTAATTTCCTTCTCTTGGATTAGCAAATCAGACTGAGCAGAGTTGGAGAACAGATGTCTTTTCTTTTTCCACAATATTCATGTATTGAAATTCTTGATTATAAAGGTTGGACATTTATAGCCTGTGAAGCTATGGACAGGCAAAATATTTTTAGCATTTGGACTTGAGACAATCAAGACAATGTTGGATACTTTAAAAATAAAGAAGCTTCAAGTAAAAATGTTGATCTCAAACTGAAGAATTTTCTTCAGTGTGTTAGTTTCCAGATTCTCTGAGCTTTTATCAGATGTTTATATGAACAAGAAAATACCATTGTCTGTGCCTCATGAAACACATTCTTAACTGCACCTACCTAAAGCAGACTCTATCTGCTTGTATATATTTTTAATTTTTTTTAATTGATCTTTTAATAAAAAATAAACAAACAAACAAACACACATGGTTACAGTACACTTCCCTTGTTTTTTTAATCACACAGAGAGTAAAATACCTGCATATTAGGTCCTGTTCATGCAGGAAGAGCTGAAGGTATTTTCTCATATATGTCAGAAAACGCGTTAATGTGTGTAACTGGTGTATGAAGAGAGATGATGAGAAAAGGGGCTTGAACACTTTGATTCATGAACCCTTCCAGCCTCAGAATGTGATGCCCTATACTGAGATTTAAGTCCTGGAATCAGAAGAGCAGAGAGGGAAAAGCATTACATATACACATACATAAAGTATTACATATACGGAAGTAATATAATTTTTTTTTTTAAAAAAAAGCGTCTTGGAAGTAATATCTGGAGCTCCAGAGCTTTTCCTCTTACCACTTACTCTTAACTCCCAAGTGAGTATTAAGCCCCTTCTTGATTGCTTACAGTCATGCCCTGTGAGGTTTGTTTTCCAGGTGCTCATGCCTGTTTTTGTTTGGTACATACCATGCAACATCCCCACTGTTTGAAGCAGTCCTGAGCCCAGAGAGATCTGGGAGCCAAAACTCTTCCTAAAGGCAAGCTGCTACTCAGTGTGAGCTTCAGCTGAGATTAGAGAAGCAGCAGGTTAGAAGCCATGCTGTTCACAGTTGGGACAACCATGGAGACGAAATCTTACCACCCCACTAACTCTCAACTCTATGAGAGGCGGTAACTCAAGACTGCTTAAGAGTTCTTGCAGAAACTTAGAAACTTAGAATGAATAGATACAGACTTCCCTACAAAAAGATGATTTTCATAGCTCTCCACTTGATCTCAAGGACTGATCATACCCCACAGCTGAAGGGTTGGAAGAGGGAATTGTTAGATTGGGGAATGATTAGTACAACAATCGTACAAAAGCTACATGCCCATAAATGTCATTTGATGGGAAGTGTGGGTGGCTAACTTTGTATACTAATGTCAGGCAGCATGAGGTTATTCTTCCCCAGGTGCAGGACTCATCATTTCCCTTTGTTGAACTTCATGAGGTTCCTGTTTGTCATTTCACCAACTTGTTGAGGTCTCTTTGAAAGTCTACTCTGAAAGACAGCAAAACTGTCTGGTGTGTCAACCAGTCCTTCCGAATTTCTGATGCCTGTAAACTTGCTGAAGGTGTATTCGGTCCCATCCTTCAGTGTATCGCATATTCTGCAAGGTATCTGTGTTTTCCTGAGAGCTGGAAAAAAAGAACTTCTGTTATGTCAAAATAAATTACAGTTTGAGTGACCTATTGTGGAGCTGAGCAGTAAACAGTATGCACAATCCAGTTTGTAACAGCAGAAGTCTCCTTGGTGGTTTTGATAAGACTTAGTGAAGCTGGGGATGTGCAAATTGAACTGCAGCACTTCCACAGACTTAGTTAAAACTCTCGATGGAGTGAATTTTCATGCTTTAGACCCTAATACCGCAATTAGACTTGTCTGTACAGACAGGAGTGACATTCACCTTCATTTTGCTTGAGGGGACAATGGAGGATTGCACAGTTCATTGTAATTTTTTATTAAAACAGATAAGAATGGACTCTAGGTTGTGACCCTTGTATTCAGTGAGACCTCCAAAAATCACTCAGCTGCAGAGATAACATTCAAGAACACCCTCGAGGCTGTGTATGCTCTATAGCAAGAGAACCAAAGAGCCCAGTGAAAATGCTAAACGAATATTTTTCCTGGCATCGTCCAAATGTTATTGCTCTGTGTACCTGTCTTGTAAGATCAGCTCTGAAAGTTTTGCAAGTAAAGTGGAATCTGGACATCTTGTTTTACGGCTGGTAACAATAATAAATAATAGAAATATAATAGTACTGGGCTGTGAATTTTCCTCCAGTTATGTACTATGCAGACACATCAAAGAACAAATATTAAGAAATATTCAAAATATTCATTATTAAGTAGCAGTAATCACATTATTTGTCATCTCCTTTCTACAGTAACACAAAAAAATTGTTCCATTTACTTATCTTTAGGTAAATGTCTACCGCCTCTACCCTAGGATGTGAACTACATTTTAATCTGAGCAGTCTGTTCTGGGCAGAATCAATATTTGGGTAGTTGTCTATAGTGACAGATGTGAGCAGTAAGTGTCCACAAGGTCAAGCAATGCTATGTGGCATTTCTGGGTGCAGCAGTTCCAGAATGAAGAACCTAAGTGCACTTAAGGCTCAAGGTCTCCATGGGCTGCCATGCAAAAATCTTGCTATCTAGAAAAAATTGGAGACAGTGAATAGTAAACGGCGGTGAAAGAATTACATTTCTTGTTCCTTCAGATAGTCAAGATAATTGAGAGATTCCTCCTTCCACTAGGGAATGTCCTTTCCCTGCTTTAAAACAATCTGTGGATTTCAGGTTTGTGCTTCATTTTACTCCCTTTTTTTTTTTTTTTTCCTCTTTTAATAGCTTTTTCTCAGTTCTCCTTCTGGCCACCTGCTCAAATACTAACTTTTATCATTCTTCCGTGTATTATCTGTACTTTGCCTTCCACCTGGGAAATGCATGCTCCGTTAAGTGCTCAGTAGTTCCTCTGCAATGAAAGGAAGTTGAAGTTGACCAGCTGCATCAGGGACTTCCCTTCTCTCTCTTATCTCTCCTTGTCACCTTCCTTGCCTCTCTTCTCAAACCTCTGTATCCACTCTGGTCTCCTACTCTCTGCATTTAGCACTGCAACATGTTCTGGATTCATGTTTCTCCCTTTCACCCTGTACTCGTTCCTCTTCCAGCTGCCTACCACGCTTCTGGAGGACAACGTTTTAGTGAGGTAGTGAGCTCCTTTAGCCCATTTGGGTTAGCAGTGAGATGGAACGCTCCGGAGTGCTGACTCAGCACGTTGGAGCAGGGACTGCTTAGCACAAGCATTTAAACAACAGTGCTGACTGCGGCTGAAAAAAAATCTGCATGAAAATTACACAATCCATGAAATTTATTACACCTGCAGTTTGCTAGTTGACTTACTCATTTGCATATGCTATTTTGGCTTCAAGTGACACAATATTTTAACACATGTACTTCTACATATAAAAATCCATTCTGATCTAATTGAGATAATGTTCCACTACCTATAGTAAATGTCTATATGTCAAACATTAGTATTTCTGAGCTTCATTTGTTCTTTTAAAACATTTGGTTTTGGAAAGATCTTGCAACATCTCCAGTGTGTTGTTAAGAACATTTGCATTAGAAAATTCTTCAGAACCCTTACTCCCTAAATCTTTCTTCTTTGTTGCTTTGATTTACAGCTACTAAATAATTTGCAGAATGTAATTTGTAATTAAGTGCATTCTTACTTACATATGCAAATTCTAATGAATACTTGTCATGATTCTTCTATTTTTAATAACATTACTACTGCTATGCTGAAAATTCTTGAAGATCAGGCCAATTTTTAATAGGTCAGTGTTCTTTTTATAATTACCTGACTCATTTATTTTGTTTGCCTTTGCATTAATATTACTTGTTTGCTTTATTTGATGGTGCTAGCAACAGAGGAAGTAAACATCTCTGCAGGTCGGGTGCAGAAAATAGTTGCAAATTTTAACCTCTACAACGCACTGTGGATATTCCATAAGAGGCATGAATATGTCTTTCTTTTCAAAGGGCAGGGAAACCTTATAGAAGAGCAAAAAAAAAAAAAAATAGTTATGCTTCTTACTTTTTCTATATCTATAAATGCCAGTAACAAAAATGCTAGGTTAGAAATAACAAAATCTTTCAAACACTGATTGCATGATTTAGATGCAGCCATCTTCGTATTTGGGTCTTAATCCAAGTCCTCATCTTGTTCATGAAAAAACCATCCAAGCTGTTTTTAACTCAGTCCCAAACCAAAATTGAATCATGTCTGATCAAAATAATATAAATTAATCCAGAATTAACACCATTAAGTTATCTAGTCCATCTTCCTTCCTCACAGGTGGGTCAACTATACCTAAAACATTTGTCTAGTCTGCTCTTAAAAATCTTTCATGATGGAGATCCTACAGCTTCTTAGACAATGTGTTTCAGTGCTTAACTATCCTGGCACTTAGAAAACATTTCCCAAAGTCTAACCAATATTTCCCTAGCTACAATTGGAACCCGTTGTTTTATGGCCTATTATATTTGAAAACTGTTATCTGGTCTCCCACAGTATTCTCTTTGCAGAATCAATCTCAATCTTTCACTACAGATCATGTGTTTTTAGCTATTTGATCATTCCTTCTGCCCCTCACTCCCTCCTTCCCAGTTGCTTTTCACCTGGTTCATATCTTTCCTGACTTCCAGTGTGCCCCGGTAAACATAAATTCTTTATTTGAAGCCTTGGACACTTATAAAACTGAAAGATACTTCACATATCTTTCATACTGCACTTCATACATCCTGGGATACTGTCTGGTTTTGTCTGTAGGAGCATGATTCTGCTCTGAAACACTAAGGCCACTTACTTCCCCCTGCCTTGGAACTGTGGCATTATGTGGGAGAAAATACAAGATTTATTGACTGGGAAGTGTTAACTAGAGGCCACTTTCTCTTTGCCTGAATTGAGTGAGACTGAGAAAACTGTTGACTGCACTGGTAGCACTTTCTATATGTTTTATCTAATTATCCTATACTGCAGTCATAAAAAGTCCTTGGAGTAGAAGTCAGAATGTAGATTTTTCCCAGCCTTGTTGATTGCCCATTTACACAGGCTAAAGAATAATGTTCCCTTCTCCTTCTCATGTTCTCTCACTTCTATGGCTACATGAAATTCATACTCCTGATCTGAAGTATGTAGTTTCTTGAGGCAGCAGAAGCAGAGAAGATACACCACCACTTCAGTATATCCTCTTCAAACAGTTACATCATTTGTTCTAGGCTGGACAATGTAGGTTTGAACTCTTTCTGGCTAAAAAGGTCTGAAATACTTGTCTTTCACTCCTTGTACCAGTCCTTAAGGATTTACCTGAAAGGATGGTTGTTCCCTGGCCGTATAAAACTTCCTGGATGAAGTTGATCGATGCTGTTGCTATGTTAGGCAAGCTCTGAGTATGTCTAACAAATTAAGTGATGCCAGAAGGGCTTAGGTACAAAAGCGAATAATAAGGTACTTGGATAGAAAAAGTATCTTTCAAATAGGGGAAAAAAAATTTAGACGCGGTGGTAGGAGAACATTGAACACCCAAATAATCAATCTCATTAAAAGACAAGTATCTACAAGAGAGTAGTTGGCTGCTTATTACATTGAGATATCTTCATTATGCCTTGGTTTTACATAGAGTACCCAACTTTATATTTACACCTGACCCTATATTAAAAATGCCGTATGACTGCTTCAAGGAAACATATTGAATCCTAAGAGGAATAAATTACGTCTGGAATCTTCGTACAGGGAAAGAAATTTGGTATTCAAATCACACTGACAAGTATTTGTTCCTTAAGAGTTTTCTACTAAACCCTAAAGAAATACAGTGTTTGCTAGAAGTGCCAAAGGGGGCATGCCTCAATATGGTGGATTGAATTTTCTTATATGAGAAAAAGCCTTACCAAATTTTTAAGATGAATATAAAAATAAAGTTTTTTACTAGGAAATTTCAACTCCAGAAAGATTCCTATCATAGTTGTAGTCCGAAATATATAGAAACATGGACAGATATTAATACTAGCCTCAGTGGGTCTTACTTGGCTTTAGTAAAAAGAGATTTGCTATCCATAGCTGCATGAGTCATCATCAAACAACTACTAACAGCTGCATTTGTTTGCAATTATGCTGCATTAGTTATACGTAGGACTCTCAACAGTTTACTCAAGTAAAAAAAAGTGAATTCCTTCCATCTCTCAGTTAGTTCAGGTGACTAGCTTCCTTCTGTTGAATATAATTGCGTTACTCCATGAAGAAGATATTATTCAGTAGAAAAAGAAGAAACCATAAGAAGTCTTTGATTAAAAGTTGAGTAAATTCCTTGGACACAGAGGTACTATACTAAATAACTTTTTCTGTTTTGTAGATGTGGATTGAAACAGTGGAATCAGAAATCAACTGAAATTAATCAACATTCCAAATTAGCCTGCATGATTGTATCTACAATATTATATGAAAGTATTTCAAGTTGTATTTGACCTTGATTTTGTTTTAACAGACAAGGAATAGTTGGAATCTGCGACAGAGTGTGTCTTTTTTTTTTTTTTTTTTTTTACGAATAGGAAATTATATCTTCACTGCAGTGAATACGGAGGGTCAAAGCCTGCGCTGATGAGAATTAGATGCAATCAATGAGCTTTTATCCATATTCATCAGCTGAAGATCTAGACTAGAAATTTAAATTCTTGTTTCCCAGAATGTATTCATGCAAGTCAATTTATTTTGGCACTGTAATCAATACCTCTGCAAATAAAAGATATTTACCATAACATAACCAACATACTCTGGAGGTCATTACAGTGATTTCCTATTTGTGTTCATCCATCGTTATGGGGTAATACTGCAAGATTCACAATGATTTCATCCAGTCATTTTTAGCAAATTAAATCATTGCAGTGTGCTACAGTTAGGATGATCACGGGATGCTAGAGACTACCACTGACCTGGAACCTGCTGAGCTATTAATCTACAGTGTAATCCTGCAACATTTTCTTCTTCATTTTTCACAAATTACTTATGCATTTGTGAAGTAACCCAAAATTCTGGATGCAGCGATCAAGTACTTTTGCATTCTTGATCCTATCAAACCTAATCTTTCTGAAACTGGTAACACAGACATTATATTTGAGGTTGGTAACTTAAGAAACTTTCTCAATACTTTAGAATTTCAATAACTGAATTTGAAGGGTTAAAAATAAACCTGGATAATTTTAATCTAAATTTGATCCGCCATGTAACAATGCATGTGGCAACGTTGAACATTTCATTGAAAACATCAGTTATGAAATTTTATTTATTTTGATCCTGTGTTCTGAGGAAAGATTAATTCTGTTACAGATGATGGTCACTGAAATACTGTACCATTCTGCAAGAGGAAATGGATACCAAGGTTTGATGTGATTAGCTTGAAAAATTAAGTAAGTTCTAAACGTCACTGAACTAGTCGTAGTATACTACTGCTTATAGGATGACACTGAAATCTCTCTTACTGTTTCAGCTGTTACAAAAGGTAGTAGTTTACCATCTAAGACAGACAGGTTTCTGAGAAAAAAAAAAAAAAAAAGATCAATCAAGATCCTTCTACTCCATCCATGTAGTTCCAGAAATTACTCTGCAAACACACTCAGCTCCATTAACTCTGCTACTGCATCTGTGCATTCATGTGGCACCTCTGGTCAGTCAGGACCGATGTCTGAGAGGTCCTTGTGTATATACTTTGTAGGAAATGAAACAGCATATCATCAAGGCATCAGCTAGTGATAGTGAAACATTCAGTCATCCATTTAATAGCATGAAAGTCTCACTATGACTACTGAATTTTAACGTGGGGAACTAAGCCAAAGTTTTCCTGCAAGTGGTTGTGGGTTTTTGTAGAACTTTTCAAACATGAGATAAAAAGGCAGATTTTTTTATAAGTGTATTTAGTTCTGTAAATCTGCAGCAGAATATTGCATGTGGGGGAGAGAAACTGAGTAAATTATGTTTGCTGACAGTTACTGTAAGCTGAATGAAGCTCAGTATATTTCTCATATGAATTTCACCAGAAATATTCGACTGTGTGTACTCTTGAGAGCATTATTGGTACTACTAGCTAACATATTATCTGACATTTGGCCTCAAAATGTTTCACACAGAAGTCAACAGCAGTCGCTATATTTCTTTTACAATGTGAAGCTCTAATTTTTTTAAGACAGTAGTTATTAATTGTCGATTGAAGTATGATTTGCATTACAGGCAGTGAGGCAGACTATTCAAGTGAAATAGCACTGCTACTCCAGGGCCAGTGCTTTGCAGCAGCCCAGGTGTCTCTGCACTGTACTCCTGGAATTAGAGTCAGGATATCCAAGACACCCAAACACATTGTACAAGGAAGTAGACATAAAACACTATTTCCAGTAATAGGGAAAAATTAACAAACAGGAGAGATTCCAGCAGAGGACCACTAAAATATGGGGGTGGTTGAGGGGCTGAAGCATGTGATGCAGCAGGTGAAGCTGAGGGAGCTGGGTTTGCCACCATTAAGAAGAAGAACATAAGTGTGAGGATCTAACTGCTGCTTCCAAGGATCTAATGGGAGAGTATAGAGGCAATGCAGTGTGACCTTGCGTCACACTAGCCACATTCTTCATAAAAGTGCCTCACAAAAGGACAAAACATAACCGACAAAAGTTGCTTCTAAGTTTCCCTGGATGTAAAGAAAAATCTTTTCACCATGAGGGCAGTCAGAGACTGGAACAGAATGCCCACAGGGTCTAAGGAATCTCCATTCTTGCTGATACTCAAAGCTCAACTGTACATGTCCCTGAGCAACCTGACATTATATTAGCCCTGCTTTGAGAAGAAAGTTTGCACCAGAAAACTACAAAGATCCATTCCAACCTAAAGCATTCTGCAGTTCTACGGTTCTTGCCATCTCAGGTCGACACCAGTGCACATGGGAAAAGCGCCTTTCACAGTCACTCTGTAGACTGTCAGGTGCAGAGTAGAAAAGGTTTTGAGAAGAGGCAGCCCAAAGGCAGGAAACACAGCTCTGAAAAAGAGAAAAACGCAAGACATTCCAACTTCTCAAGAAAGGTCTGGGTGGAAAGGTTGGTAAAATTAACATAGGTGTCATGATGGATGTGGCGCTGCATGTGAACTGAATGATTTCCAGATTTAAACATCAAGATGTCAAAGATGAAGAGGAATTTTTGTCTGCAAAGTGCTCTATAATATATTAGCCTCTCGATTTGGTAACTGTTCTTACAACGGGACCAATAACAATGATTCGTAGGTAGAAAGTAGGCTGATGTCCAGAAGATGATAGTGTAAAGGATTGTTAGCAAAATCAGACGTGATCCCTGCAGGTCCTGAGTGCAGTCTGAGAGCAGGTTTGAAACAGGGAACCATAAGAGAAAAAGAAGACATATACAATTCAAAACTGCACATTAAGGTGGTGCTCAATAAAGTGCACAAATGTAGGTAAGGTAGTCTCTGTACCCACCATTGCATCAGTTGGATGTATTAAATCAAGTTCAGCAAAAGAATCAATACTGATTTTTAACATAAGGTATCGGTAGCTTGATGTGGTTTTTTTTTCATCTGTTTTTGTTCCTATGCAGACTTTTAAAAAGGAAACATTTCCACTCAGATCTACCCTTCCTCTAGGAATGTGCTCAGACTTACAGATTTGTCATTTCTTTCAAGGGGAGTGGCTCTTTGAGGTGGAAAAGCTGCATTCGCCATCATTTACTTTTTCAAGACTTCTAGTGTTTCTTGCTAATAAGTTACTTATATGTCACCTGAAGCATTCAACACCACCTGAACTAGTTTACTGTCATTGTAAGAGTGTGTCTATTTCTGCTTCAGTCGTCCCTAAATGATCCCTATTACTGGAAAAAAAATCAGCAATAGGTCATTTGAAATAGATGCTCAGTATGGTTTATAACAGCTAGAATACACTGACTGAAGACGATACTGCTGCTGTTTCAGAGAATATGTTTGAAGACCCTGTTAGGCTGAAGATGATAGCAAGGTGATTTTGATCAAGGGACTATGAGCATTCAAAATAATATCAACAAGCGAGGGGGTCACGTTTTGGTAATACCAGTGAGAAGCAAGTGAGAGGTTTAACAGTGGTGGAAAACACAATGATGCACTTCAGCAGAACTGAAGGAAGATTTAAGTAGATGGGAACATTTTAATTTTTTTTTTTTTCAGAGGAAAGTAAGAGAAGATGTTTGATATGGAAAAAAACCCCAAAATACAGGCAGAAAAGTTCAGGTGTAAGAGACAGGTTTATTTGCCTGCAATATTTTGATCTTCTCAAGTTAGATGTTCTCTTGGTCAGAAGCATATTTATAAAAATGTTAACATCTAATATGTTGAGCTTCTTTCTGTGTTGCCAGTATTACAAAGATGTCATTTTGCAGCAAGAAGCCCTCTTCCAGCAATGTGGCTCTGAAAGACTAATTTTCAAATGCTTTTCAGAGTTTATGCCTGGTGAGCAAGGCTTTTTACCTTGTGAACTTTCACATTATTGTGTTGAGTGAAATGGATGCTCTTGTTCTTTCAGGACAGAGTTTCAGCCAAAACACTTAATTTCTGACCTTTGTGGGTTTAACTTATACTGCGTTCTGACCTTCAGAATACTGGCATTAATATATGCATTTGCATATTATAGATCCACAGCCTGAAACATCTACCCTAAATTAGACTAAGTAGCTGGTAGACATGCACAATGCTTGCATGTCTTATTTTTCTTCTTTTTTTTTTTTTTTTCACATCAGTGAGATTTTTATTTTTTCCCAGGAATACATATATATCTTGGTAGACCTGTATGTGCTGTAGAACACTAGAACCCATAATGTGATATTGAAAGGAATACAATGTGCATCACACAAGCTGAATAAGACAACAATATAAGTGAGAATTTTCATTTTTCTGTTTGTTCAAAATTGGACTAACGATTTCTTCTTTTTTTTTTTTTTGAATACATTAAAAAAAATCACTCTCAGACTAAGATCTTATTTCAGGTTTCAGCATGCTGTGAATTTTTATGGCCAAATTACAAGCCCCTGAATATAGGGGTTTATATAATGAAAATGCT
>VXBO01012648.1:96639-113209 GCA_013400135.1 Rhinoptilus africanus
CCTTTACTTTCAAGGGTAAGGACATTTTATAAAGAGATGTAAACCCATGTAGTCAAAAATATTATTGATCTCATTTCCATTGTTTCATTTTACACAGTGTAAAGTCTGTCTTTGAATAAAACATACATATTTTTAGAGCATCCAATTAATGATGTATTAAACTCCATATTTTTTCCAACAGTTTTTAAAGTGCATAACATTCTTTAAGTCATTAATTTTTCAAAGTAATTCAGTGCTTAAAGCCTGTTAAGTATCCAAGTATCCCTTGTCTGCAATATTAATTGCAAATACTTTCTGCTAGTATATCATGTATAAGTCAACGTACCTTAGTTATATTTAACCTGCATCATAGAAGTTCTTCTCATTATCTTATATCCCTGATACTCCCACTGGTAGGTCAGTGGGATATTGATAATGGAGCATATTGTCTTCTCACACGTATTGTTAAATCCTTAATAGGTCTACTGAAGTGCAGAGTTTACAGCTTCATTCTGCAATGTGAATGTGCAACGTTGCACGTGTGAATGCAAAAGCAAGATCAAGAAAGGGTATACAGAGATGCTTAGTACCTCACTGACTGAAAGTTGCCATAGACACTGAAAAGAGGGTTACTCAAACCTCCTATCAGAAGACGGCACAAGAGGTTAGGGGCTGGTTAGTATAGCAAAAACTGTGCCACAAACCACCCTGAATCTGGTAAGCCTATTGTTCATAATTTTATCCCTGCTTCAGTTTTCATCTCTCTGGAAAGGGATTCCAGGTCAGGTTGGACGGGGCTCTGAGCAAACTGATCTAGTTGAAGATGGCCCTGCTTATTGCCGGGGAGACTAGACTAGATGACTTTTAAAGGTCCCTTCCAACCCAAACCATTCTATGATTCTATCATCCTATGATTCTATGAAGAAAGCAAGCAAGCAATCAATAACTTCTGTCTACTACTGTTGGGCAATATTTAGGGTAGCTGTTGAGCATAAATACAACATTAATCTCTAGTTTAAGTTCCACTGACTTCACGGTGTGTAAGTGTACAGTTATGAGGACAGTGTCTTCAGTGCTGTCCTACAAAGAAACACAGCCATGAGCTGCAGTCCTAGTACTTTCCCTTTCTTCCGATAGATTTACTTCACCTTAACCTTATGTTAACATAAACGTCCTCTGCTATGTAACCTGAAAGGACTTGCAAGATTTTTGTTTAATTATTCAAATTTAAGAGTATAAAACTCATGAGATACCATTTTACATGCACTGTAGAAAAGACCTGTATAGATCTCCATTTCCTGATACAGCTTGCAATTATTGTGTCCACCCTTTTAGATAATAGTATGCTCTATTCTCTCTTACACTGGAAGGAAGCATATAATAAAACTAGGATGTTCCATTAGTTTTAGCTTGGCTACAACTTCAATTGCATTTACATTGTCTACTGGTTTTTGAGTTGTGCTCCTTCCATGAAGCACTGAGAGCAGTGATGCTAAGAACAAATAACTGAAATTTGAAGAGAATAAAGTTATTAACTAATAACAATTATTTTGAGTAACATATTATTAAAATGCATTAACAAAATATTTGAATATAAGGCATTATTTTATACCTTTGAATAATACTGTGGTTAGTTCTCAGTTTCCATCCATCCATCATAAATCTTCAGAAGCTATATTATCTAAAGGAGATGGGAAAGCAATCAATCTACCAAATGTCATTATGGGAGTGTCAAGGAAGAAGCCCCTACAGGTCTTTATCTGTTAATGGTTCTTCATCTCTTTGCTTTATAGTAAGTAAGATTTTTTAATTCTTTTACTTTCCTATATTATGCAAGGATTTCCCTTGATACTTAGGTCCCTCAGATCCATCTTATCTCAATGTTTAGATAATTCCTTCTTTCCTTCCTAAGAAAGATATGAAAATGAGGCACTAGGGATATGAAAGTCCCATCTGAGTCCTCAGACACGCTGTACAACCCACTGCAGCACCTTCTATTTCGATATATCAGTAGGAATTTGTCACACATTACTGAAATCCTCTCAGGGGAAGTACAACAGCTGTTTAACAATACTTGGCATTGGGCTACAACATATTAAGGCAGGAAGTGATGAGCCAAAACATATCAAATTGAACTGCAGGGGCAAAGCAGGTATGCAAAATGCAAATCCTCAATCAGAATTTGGCCAATCCACCAGGACTAAAACTGCTACTCTTGCAAATAGTGTTGTGGAATTAAAACACAAATGTGAATCTGCTGGATAGAAGTCTTACTAATCCCTTTGTTCAGGAACTTACTAAGAAATATTGACTGTGTAGATACCAGCCAATTTATTGAAGCTGTAGCCCTAGGGAGCTAATGCAAGTTGTAATGTATTATGATGTTCTGCTCTGTGGCATTAGTGCAAAATATATACCCAATGAAAGTGAATCTTAAATGCATTTTTCTAGGACGATGAATCATACTCAGTATGTAAGACTTAGGATCTACTTCACATTTTTTAAATCCTTTTTTCTTGAAAGTAAGAATTGTTTATGTCTCCAATGCTTTTAAAAATTACAAACCCTTCAGATGTATTGTGAAGTTTTATTAAAGTTCATAATAAAGGCATTAAAATGTTGAGATGACTGAGGCAATAAGGCTTTTTGCACCAGTATCAGCTCGGGATTCGAACCATGGTCTGAAGAGAGCTAGAGAATCATTTGTACTGGGAGATAAAGGAAGATGTTTCAAATGGGTAGAGCTGTGGGAAGGCAGACTAACTCAAGCTGTATTGTGGCTGTGCTAAGAAGTAGAAAGACTGCTTGCAGATGATCTGTAAAGGAGCAGATCTGTTAGAGAAAGTACTGAAAATTATGGTGTAAAATAAAATATAAAAAGGAGGACCAAACCGGGAGAGATGGTATGAGTACTTCTTCAAGATAGGAAGGTACAAGAATTCTGCAAATGTTGGAATGTGGGTGTTGCTGGAACCTATATTTGTAGCAGTCATTGCAAGAAGAGGGTGCTGGCAAGAAAAGGCCAGATTGATCCAGAGAGTTAAGTAAAGAGAAAATGGAAAGTTGAAAGTCAAAGATCAAAGATGGCATTAGTTACATAGTAGTTCTCTCTAAATTACTACTGTTTGCCAGAAGGTCACGGGAGAAAATCAATTATATGACCAAAAATGTGATGAAAATAGATGGAAGTCATGTTCAATTTTCAATAGAAAATGCACTAGATTCACAGATGAAGAATTATTTTTCTTTAATTACAAGAAAGAAAATGATTCAACAGAATCAGAAAATAGCTGGCAATAAGTAATCACTGAAAGTGAAAGGAACAGAGTGAGAAGGATTCAAACAAGTAAATGTCTGTATGACACGAAGATAAAAGAAACATATTATGTAAAACTTAGTTTTTGTGAAGAATGTGGATTCTAATGTAAAGCAAGGACTTTTACGAATATGGATTGATTAATTTCCATTGTATGAAAACACATCTAAAGTGGGGTATTCCCTAAGGCTCACCAAACTGTCATTTGTAGGCAGAATTCATTAAGGACTTTGCCATTCTTGATTAAAATAAAAACCAGAAGCAAATATGAGATCTAGCTAACAAAACTAGCCAGCTGATAGTTTGCTTTTGCTTCTTCATGATTGGAGAAAAGTATGGAGTTACATATGTTTTATAAATGTAAATATAGTCATCATACTTGATTCTTGATTTCAGTGTGTACTTTGTTCAAATGCCCTAAGATCCCATTAAAAGTGTCATAAATTTATGAAATGAAAACCAAAATATTTCAAACCTTTGGAAAGGTACAAAAGGAATTACTGCTGGTGTGTAATTAACCCATAAAGCTCATTGGACATTGGTGGCTAAGACAGAAATTGGTGTATATTATAATGGAAACATTAGAATCAAAGCTAAAATTAAAAAAATAAAATCTCACTTTGGCCTGTGAAAGCACATATTCAGTTCTACTATCAAGGGGGATTATTTGTTTGTATTTGGAACTCTTATGGAATGCCTAGCAATTCCTTTAAAATCACTAATACTGTATTTTTGCTTAGTGCCTCTTCCAGACCATCTGAAACTGATACCTATTTGATCCTCAAATTACTTCACAGGCAAAAGTAGGAGAATATCTGCTAGTGGCAGTCTCTTTAGTCAGTCAGCAGAAAATGTGATAAGTGGCCTTGCTCATCAGTAGGGATTTGGAGGAGGAAAGGTCCAGAAAAACTGAGGCTGTTGGGCATCTTGAGCACAACAACCCAGCACTACGAGGTGCAACGGAGAGAGGAGAGAGAGAACCACTGAGACCCTGAGGAACCATGTGATTAAGTACATTTTGGCTGCAAAGGACAGAGCTCATAGGATCTGAGAATTTGGGAGTGTGTACCTATGTGCAGGTGAAAGAAGAAGAGACAAGGAGTTGGAGAAATGCAGACAGCTCTCTGGCAGCACTTGGAATTTATATTTGGGAGCTTACAGGAGTATGCAGTGCCCTCAAACAGCAGATCCTGATAAGTGCTGATTCTTAATAGGACGTACTGAAACAAGATCTTCCCGATCATTATCAGACATATTTCACCTTACAGACAAAGAATATTGGCTAAAGTACCCATTAAGTATCTGAGCTTTACAGTTCGTTTGAGCTGTACAGACAAAAAAAAAAAAAAAAAAAAACCAAACCAATAACAAAACCCAGCAAACCCTCATTTTAATTTTTGATGCTACCAATATTTTGTGCNCCACACCAATAAAAATGCTTGAGAATGACCTTATGCTCCTTTCTTTACAAAAGAAAAAACATATGCTGTGTAGATGAATTAGAAGATGGGACACCATGGACTGGAGTTTAACTAAAACCATTGATCTTTACAAATTACACTCATTTGACAATAGGGATCCATCAAAGTCCAATAGCACAATGCCAAAAAAATCATTTTTTCTTTTTATACTTTGTTGCTTTTATCTTTCCTCCTCCTGTTTCTGATTATCTTCTCCATTTTATGGTGATGGCGCTAAATGCTAATGAGGTCATTCCTGGTCTTATCCCAGTCAGCCTTTTTGGTGCAATTATTTCTGGAGCTGAACAAACCGTGTGGGATAAATGAGATTGACGCAGCAGGGGACATTTTCAGAGGTTCATATAAGAACTTCCACTGATAGTTCACTTTGATGGTATAGGTTTATCTGCGTTTCTAATTTGTGCTCTCGCGCTTGCATGCACACGTGTGTGTGTGTATTCTCTTTGGCAGTTCAGTCTTACAGAGGCTACAGTGCTAGGGGATGGCTTTCCAATTTGTCATAACTATGAGAAGGATCTGTCTTTTTCCATCTTTCTTGAGATTATTTTTATTGCTGGACTGTAGAATTATAAGGAAGGATAAGGAGTGATAGCCTCAGGAGTATTGCAGAATGAAGAAAGGTCTCTATTAACATAGATACAGATTCTGTGAAGCTGTATGAAGCAGTCACCAATGATGAGATAAAAACGGCTAAAAGGAACCTCCAATGATCATGCAGAAGTGAATTTGGACCGAGGTGTTCTTTTTGGTTTGGTTTTGTTGTTGTTGTTGTTTGTTTGTTTGTTTGTTTTGAGGACTTTTGTGTTGTGTTTTTTTTTTTGTTTGGCAGTGTTTTAGTGGCAGTGTGGATTGATAATGTTTAAGAGTAAGCATGCAGATCTGGGTTGACTGATCAGAGGCTTAGTGTTTAAATTCTGATATATATATATATTTTTTTTTTTGTCTTGGATCATGTTTTTCTTTAAAGTTTTCATGTCAGCTTAATTAATTCTTGCTTGGGGGGTAAGGTTTGGGTTTTTACCCCCTTTTTTTCCACAAGATATCATCGAACTTAGTCAACAAACAGCCATTCACTTGTCTAAATCCTTAGCTGGGCTATAGTAACTTGGATGACCTCATGTGAAATAGAGCTGACCTAAAACTTGCTTCCCCTGTAACTGTGGTTTATCTGCTAGTTTCATGTCCAAAAGGAGGCCACGTATGGCTATATTATCTCACATCTGTTTGTTGCTGACCTCCTTTTGGTTCTGACCACTGAACTAGATAGACCTTGACTCTAATCCAGTGTGACAGTTGTACTGTCCCTTTGCCTTCAGAGGTTTTTGGCTGGTGCAGAGATCTTGTTGAGGCTCTTTTGTCATGCTTATGTCCAACTCCAGAGCAGGAGATTAGGACAGAGAACTGTAACAATACAATAATTCTTAACCACAAGTTTGCTGCTAGATGTCACTGGTTCAGTGAAACAGAGACTTCCAACAGGCATATTTGCTACCTCTCCCCTCAGAGATTTGTGAAGTATTTAAGACAAATATGCATACATCCACCTTTTTCATTACAGCTAAATGAAACATAAAACAAAACAAACAAACAAAAAAACACTAAAAAAAAAACCCATACAAAGCTAGCACCAGCTGTGTAAATGTACTGATTAGCTCTCTAAATGGGGAAGCATAGAGATTTATTGTTGTGCTTTTAGCCATTAAACTAGGAAGTAGCTGCCTCATCTTCCCTAATTTGCAGCCAATTCCTGACTCAGGTTTTCCTCCCTTGATTGGTTCAGAGTCAGCAGAAGTGTTGCATGAATAAGGATGAAATATAAGCTGAGTAAGGACTCCATTCTTGAGCTACAGAGAGAGAGAATGGGAATGATCATAGGATGGACAGTCTGATATTCTTAATGGAAACAATTTAAAATAGAAAATATTTTTGGAAACTGAGAGTCTTTCCTTTTAAGCTGTGTTGACTTGACAGCAAATTTAGCAATTTATCTACCCTGTTCCCTAACTAATTGGACAGAAAAAAATTGAACCCATAGATATTGTTGTGAGAGATATGACTTTTGTCTCCAGGTGCTGCAGAGTGGACCACTGGCAGGTGAAAAGACAGCACGCATCAATGCCACTGCATGGCCAGTCTTAGAGACACAGGGCCCTTACCTTTTCTTCCCACGGTCAGAAAGGAGAGGAACATGAGCTGAGGCCCACTTTCATTCCCACAGATGTCAAAATCAAATTCTTGTTGAACCTCTGGGGGCATAGGCAAGTGCTGCTTGAGCTCCTTTTACTTTTCTCTCCCCACACGTCACTTCTTCTGAAAGCTCCATTTTTAGATGATTTTCTGACATGTCATGGTTTCCCTCACCCCATTCCGGAATATAGTTCCTGCAACACAGAATGGAGGGTGAGAAGAGGGCAAGGCTGTCTTTTATTTCTGGAAGCTGATAGCACTTTCCTCCAAGGTAATGGAACACCATGAGGTGTGCTCTTGCATATTACTTCCTTTCCTAATTAAATTGAATGTGACAGTGAGAGCAGGTTGACATTGTTAAAGTAAATGATCCAGGGCTTTGGTAATGAAGACACATCCAGAGTGAAGTTTATTGTTTTAATTTTAATCTTGAACAACCCAAACACTATTGAGTAGGTTGTTCTAAAATATCCTGCAGTGCATTTTTCCTGTGAACTATATTTCAGCAACCTGCAAACAAAATCATTTATAATAAGTTGATTTATGGATTGAAATGGCTTATTTATATGCAGTGTGAATTGATATAGAGTGTTTACTGAATTTTCTCTGTAATAGCCTATCATTAGATAGAATTCCCAGAGTGGGAGAAAAAGGGTTAGACACAGTAGACTAAAAAAAAATAATGCTGTACTATGTCCCATCTGCTTGGATAGGATTCATTTTTATTAAATATGAATTTCAGAATTATTAATTTGATTTTTTTGTCTCCTAGCCAGAAACTGGATTTGGAGGGAGGCACCAAATATATTAAGAAATTGGGAGTTTTAGCAAATATGATTAAGATGAAATATTAATTTATGTTGGGAAAAGTCTAAAAAACCCTGCAAAACCAAAAAAACATATACTTCTACAAAGTCATTGCTTACCTGTTTTATTACACAGTATATTTCACCTTTCTATAATTTTGAGACTTGAATTTCCTGTCAGTCCACTTCACAGTTTTAACATGAGTGTGCCAATTCTCTAGAATTATATCAATCCAGCAGAACACAGAATCAAACCTGATGCTCCTTCCAGTATTAAGAAGCCATTTAATACCAGACAGTATGACTGGTATACTATGTTTCTGCAGCAGAGCAGCTTTATTATGTACTGTTGCTTAACAACTGTTGCTTAACAACGGATGAGGGTAATCCTGACTCTTCCATCACAGAGCCCTCCAAACTAGCATCGCTACTAACATCTACCTATCTGTAAAGATAGGTTGGAGAAGAGGAAATTAAAATGTGTGAGGAAGGCACTGCAAATATTCCTGCCCTCTGCTAATCTATTTTCATCTCACATACTTTGAGCATTCTCACCTTTAAGTGTCTAATGCATGCGGGGGCTTCATGAAAGATAATAAATATGAATAACAGCCCATAGCACTCCCATCCGCATGGCTCACATTTCTAGCCGCCTCTATTCCTATCGCTTTTCCTTTCTTACTCATAGGATGGTTATCTTTATTTTTATTTATTGTGCTCAGGAGACTTTATCACTTTAGTTACAGATTACTGTGATTCTGTTACTCACTAATGACATCAGTAATGAGAATGATGTTAAAAATTCAGTCAAACAATAAATATGACAGCATAGCATCAGATTTTATTATGTATATGTGTGGCAATCGGAGGGTGATTTCAAAATGACAAAGTACTCAGGGTTTCAATAATACTTCCTGCAGCTGTTCTCTCCTTTAAGCTTTACTCTCCATTTAAGAAAGAAAAAATCTAAATCTAAATCATACATTATAAACTCACAATTTAGCCATTTCAATATCAAGGGAAAGTTGAAAGCCAATGCAGTCATGAATAAGTACTCTGGAAAGCTTCAGACAACAACTACAATTTAAAAGTAATGGGAGGAAAAGCGGAAGAATGTTCCGAGGAAACAAAAAGATTTCAGAAATCTGGAAAACAACTTTAAATCAGGATTTACACATATAAAAATGTTAGCTAAGTTCTTACCAGTTCCTCTTTCATAAAGGTGTTCTAATGGATTTATGGCAATATCTAAAAGGATATTTAAGGTGGTATTTGTAATGTTAGATATAAACATAGGGAGGCTGGCTACCCTAAACTCCTACATTCAGAAAAGTAAGGTGTCCTCCATTATGAAAAAAAAAAAAAAGCAAAGCTAGGGTTGTGATTTTTTCTCTAAATTCTGTTTCAATAAGCATCTCTTTTTTAATGGAGACATTTGAAGTCAGTGTCCTTAGATCAGGGCTAGATTTTTTATACAGAGGTCCTGCAACTGGTATTATTTTGTGCAGCGTACAAATATTTTCAGTGTGTTTTGTCTCCTCTCTGTACAGCTAACAAATCAGACATGAAGACACCACACTTTCAGTCTAAATTCAGGAGATGCTCAAGCCCAGACAAGAAATTAACTCTTCTGGGTACTTTCACATAAATATAATTTTGCATACATACAGAACAATCCACCTATCCCTGTTGCTTCAGTTAAAATAAGCTTTAATGATCAATGCCAGCTACCTAAAGACATTCAGACTTTGATTCACTCTCTTTAGCCTCCGTTCTTGTTTCAAACACATTTTGGGAACCAAGTCTTTTGGGTTTGGTTTGGATTTTTTTCTGATTTTTTTTTCTTGTTTGTTTTTTTTTTCATACTACAGATTTTCTGCAGGAACAAAGGTAGGTCACCTCAGTCAAAGCCTAAACATCTAAATTCACCTCTCTTCATCTCTCTGTCCAGATGTCTATTTTATGGATCTGTTTTTATTTGGAATATAGCTGCTCTTAAAAAAGTTATTGAGAGCAAATTCATTCATGACAACAGACTGCCCAGGTTCTCTGTTAATGTTAGAAAGAACAACAAATATGTTGTTGCTCTATGGACAGATGTCTTTTCATCAGCTCACTACTGTAATCATCGTAATTTCTTAAGGTAATTTGTATAGTATGATGCACTACCATGTAATGCACTATAGAATATTCCATTACATTGCAGTCCCTGTGTGTGCAGACACCTGTTACTTGAGTTGGCTCTGGCTCATGCTGAGGTATCAGCCACCCTCTTCTATGGGAAGGTTGGAGCGGAAAACACACAAGTCCAGATGCAAGCACAAGCACAAATGTAAATCTCTCTATAAAATCCTAAGATGCATAACCCAATGGCAAAATAAAGCTTAACACTTCATGTGTGATTGCTTAGTCACAGATGCAAAACGTGGTGAACAGCAAAGCTAAAAGTTGTGCTCTTTCTCTACCAGAGGAACCAGCTGCAAATAAGCAGTGGTGTTTACCATCCTTACTCAGGAATTCATATGACATTAATTTTTTTCTATCTTCCCATTCCCTACTTCATATTTTTACTTTGTATAGGATGTTTTACTTCTGTTGTGTACTTGTTCCATATCTTTCTTATGCTCTAAAACTGATGCTACCTGCTCACAAGGTTGCATAATCCTTCAGTGTCCATTTGCGTGCTTTTTTGTACCCTTGATCTCTCTGCTGTCATCCTTAGCCTGTATTCCCAAAACCTCTGCTATCAACCATTGCTTATTACACTGGTCCTGAAAGCACTTGTGAACATATTTAGCTTTTCCTGCATAGTTAAATATCATTTGTAGCTGTCAGCTGAATCATGGCTTGAAAGAGCACAATTCTGGGCATACTGGCTTCCTTGCATATTGAATCACATTATTTCATAATGAGACAGTTTCGGGTATATACAGGTGTGTTTTCAGACTTCTATGGGTATTCTGTGGGTACTGTGCCACACTGCATTGGCACAGCTTATGCATGGAATTCCTGACAGTGAAATCCATTCAATATCCACAACATGCTCTATTAGCTGTAGTGAAATGAAAATGTGAAGACAGGTATTGTGGTGAACTTCTGACTCTGTACTGCTCTGTGGAACCAGTGTTGGCCAGTAGAAATACCAGACTGGGCTCTGGCAGGTACTATATCCATGGATGGAGCTCATCTAACTAATTTGGTTATCTCTCTTAACATACCTCAGAACTCTGGGGGTAGATACAGTTTGCTTTTTAGATCTGTTTGAAGATTCATTTCCAGTTTGCATTTGGGATGGAATGACCTCATGCGACACCACACATTGGGATCAACAAGCTATAAAGCAGCTTTACATTCTTAGTTTGGGGTCCTGGTAAACAGTAAGCTGACCATGAGTCAGCTGTCTGCCCTTGTAGAAAAGATGACCCACCACTAGGCTGTATTAGCAAGAGTTTAGTCAAAACGTCAACGAAATTAATTCTTCCTCTCTAGTCAGCATTTGTGAGGCCATATCTGGAGTACAGTGCCTGGTTGTGGACCTCCCAACAGAGGGAAAGCAGTCAATATACTGGAGTAATTCTGCTGGAGGAACTCCAAGAAAGTCAGGGGGCTGAAGCACATGGGATACGAAGAGAGGTGAAAGAGCTCAGTCTGTTCAGATACAGTAAGAAATCATTATTCTGTTCATGAGTACCTAAAGGAGGGTGTAGAGAAACTGGAGCCCAACTCTTCTCAAAGGTGAATAGTGGAAGTATAAGAAGTAATGGACACACATTGGAACACAGGAAATTATTTACAATAAATATACAGGATTTTTTATTATTATTTTATTTTACCATATATATCGTATATAACAAGTTGCCTAGAGAGGCTGTGGAGTTTCTGTGCCTCATTATATTCAAAATTCATCCAGACATAGCCCTGGGCAGCCTGCTTTATTTGGACCTACTCTGAGCAGGAGTCTGGGCCGGAAGCCTCTGTAGGTCCCTTCCAGCCTACACAATTTTTTGATTAGATGATTGCCTAAATTTCTCGTTACATGAAAGATGAAAGAAAAGTCTAAAGAAGACCATCTCCTTAATTAAGCATCACCCTTCCCATCAACTCTAGAAAGACCATAAACTTTTTCCCTATCGTAAACGGCTACTTAAGCATCATTGAATCATAATCTAGAACTGCCCGTGCCTTTAAAGTGATTCATGGTCAACTGCATGAATGCAAATGTCTCTCTCATTGGAAATGTCTAAAGTTCCATGAGATGAAAGCATACCTCTAGTCCACTTGAGTTAGGTATAAACCACTTTAATGCAAAATATAGGGAATCATTAGAAAATAATGGGTTCTCCTTTCATTCAGAATTTGATTGGATAAGCTTTTTCCTGAATGTCTGATGGGGTTTCAGTGTCAAATTTTGCTGTGTATTCTGGTGGAGAGAGTTTTCATTCAAAAAGCAGAACATTGGTGTTGGAAGTAGCACTCAGTGAAAGGGAGACTGATCTCACCATACAAGGGAGGAGAAGGCGGCAGTGGTAACCTAGGGTTATTGCCTCTGTTTACAGGAATGCTTTGTTTGGGTTTTTTCAACGATGGAAGTCTGGTAAAAAATGTTAAGAATCTGGGTATAGTTCTTCTGCTTCTTACAAGGCTGGAGGCAGCTCCACTTTTACCCATGCTATGACTCCATGACTCAGAGAGCATCTGCAGAGAAGGCCAGGGAACAAACCCAAGCACTACACTCCTGCCTACCCACATAGCTGAACTGTCAGCTCCCTCCCTGGTTTGCTATAATCCCCTGAAATCATCTTTTTCTCCAGAATGAACCTTCAGTGTGAAGCCTGAGCCTTGAGGTGGTACAAGTCACTTGGCCTTGTGGACAGTGGTTGATCCTTGGCCCTCTTTTATTCAGCTGTATGGGCACAGCAACAGGGGCTCAAATTTAAAGGTAGAGACTAGAAGCATGCCTTAGCTAAGAACACCATTTTTGCCTGCAACCCCAAAATAAGACTCTTACAGCTTTGTGAACTGAATACGCTTCAGTTCACCTCTTGTAGAACTGGAAAATGCCCAAGGGATTCTGTCCAAATTTACAATGGATCTGGCTTCATGCCATCACACAGTTTTGCAAATGGAAAGCCCGATTGCCAAAATATAGGAAAAATAAATGTACAACCTGGCTTTCTGAGCCAGGCACTACTATACCTATAATTAATTACTAGTTAAGATTTTAGTCTCCTCTGGCAACATTAAATCATTCATTATTTGCTTTCCTGATTTATGACTGATGGAGTAACAGTGCTATTATACATTTGGATTTATACTTATTTTATTATATTAATATTATTTTAATTTGAGAGCAGATTTTCCAAGTTGTTTTTTTTGGCATATATTTCTAGCTGTCTGGGATTAGTAGCTTTAGATAGGCACTTTATCATACATGTCTCTTCTGAATTCATGATTTTTTTGACATGGGAGAAGGCAAGAAGTCAGGTAACAGAAAGCAGAGATTACTCCAGATCGTACACAGATTTGTGAAACTCCATGTGATTATGCATACCAAGAAAACAAATATTATAAAATGAGAAATACTAAGATAAACCAAGGGTTGTTTCATTATATGAGGAGTGTCATTCTGTCCACATGTGCCAAAGTTTAGTAGGTGTAAATCAGTCAATTTCTGTGTTAATAATTCAAATAACATGATTTAAAGCTAAATCTTATGGGTATTTTTTCTATTATTAGATAGATAGGTAGATAGATAGATAGATAGATAGATAGATAGATAGATAGATAGATAGATAGATAGATAGATAGATAGATAGATAGATAGATATACAAGCCACATTGAAACTGTCACAATGAACAATAACAATCACCATCTGTATATTGCAAAACTCTGCCCACAAATGTCTCAAGAGAGAAAAAAAAAAAGGTAAAGAAGGAAAAAAAAAACAACTCCAAGGATTAAGAGCTTCCCAAAATTCATTGAATGGACTCCTAAGCTTTGAAGTATGTTATTCGAAGAGGAAAGGCTTTTACACTAAAATCCACGTTGCATGGGAACTTGTGACAGTGTAATTGTCTCAGTTATGTATCCACAGTAACATTTTTTCCCTTTAACAGGATTTTGTGTTAACGCTACTCAAAAGCCACACGTGCAATGTTTTTTAACTGTTTAAGGCATAACTGCATTAATTTATGACATTAAGATGAGGGTTATATAAAACTGATATAAAGACTTTCCAGGCAGCCGTACAGTACTTTGTTCTTTCATTTGAATTCACTAATTATCACTACTGCTGTGTAAAATACCATCTTAAGAGTGAATTTGATTTAAAAAAAAATAAAAATCTTGAGAGTAGAATTTTCTGTCGTGATAGGAATGCAGCTAGCCACTTAGCTCAGTACACAAGTGGGAATAGAACCCAGCTCATTCTCCCATTGATGCTTTTATACCTCAGAACTACCAGCTTTGCTGTTGAACCTACTGGAACTTTAGTAAAATGTACATGGTTAAACTCTCATCTTTTTTACAAAGTGTAGTGTTCTTTTACCCATGTCAAGGGAAAAACAATAACAGGAGCTCCAGATGTACTTACTCTTAAAGGATAAACATCCTCTTGGTAGAAATGATTGTCTACACACGAGATAGAGATTTCTGGAGTATGAATGGTTTTGTACAGAGTCACTTTTTGGAATAGAATGAAACTCTGAAGTCCCACTACAAAAGAGTATCTGTAGAAAGATAATATCTCTCATAAAAAAAAAAAAAAAAAAAGATACAGTGAGACAAAGCAGATAATCTTTCAGAGTTGTTTCCAAAGCGGAGAAGGCTTCTATATCAAAAGACTGATTTTTCTCGGTTGTATCAGGTTTTATCTCTCCCTGAAAACCTTGTTTCGTTCATATTTCTCAATCTTCAGGGATGTAACAACACCCATTAGATAAAAATATTCATATTTAGGAATATCTTTGAAATACGTGCTTGTTAAATATGCACATGCATCAATTACAGTCAACAACACTCAAACACTGATAAATGTCAAGTACGGGTTTAAATACTTTCCTCATCATTTCCTAAGGAATGGTTTGGGTCTTCGTACTTATGTCTGGCTTTCTGATTCCCTTGCTGTGCTTCAACTGTCCATTGTGGCATGCCAGAGTGGTGATCCAGATGCTTGAGTTTTCCTCTTTCTTTGAAGTAGTGCCTTGTACTTCAAACCAGAGGAGTTACTGTGTGGTGAAACAACCATGCAAACAAAAAACAGCGGTGGGTTTTTTTGTTGTTTGTGGGTTTGGGTTTTTTTTTTTTTTAAGATGAACATTTCTGTATGGAAGAGCAATAACTTGGTTTGCTCCTTTCCTGTGGTTAGGCTGTCAAACTGAGTAGAACAGTGTTTTTAAATATTACCAATAGATTAAGGCAGTTTGAGTTAAGTCTCCCAGCAGCGCTCATTCCCTAGTCCAACAACATAAGGTTTTTGTTGGTATTTTATATGTTATGCAACACACTGGCATTCCTCGTTAACATAAGAAGACTGAAAAGTTTGCAGAGTTCACTTTGTATCTCGGGTACCTGGAAGATTACAAAAGGCATTTAGTTGATATATCTACCNTCTTCCACAAAATTCCTCAGATTGCTGAGCCTGGTTTTCAAAATGTGAATACAGGCATGTTTATTCAGCAGGCAAAAATGAGTTTGCAGCATATGCTTTGACATGCTCCAAGGTAATTTTGACTTCCGTAACAATGAACTTGCAATGGCATAGGCCTGCTGTGTTTGTTTTGTTCACTATCATCTCCTGTGTTGCTGAGCCTTTTGTGTGGTGGTTAACAAAGCCCAGCTCTTCCATATCTACATGTAATGCAATTGACTGCCCTAACTGGTGTGTGAAATATAGACTTTGTCAAGTCATGGAGCCCTTTACAGATTTTCATTCTACTTGTGGCCTAATTAGTCGTGTCTTTAAGATAGACTTTTCTATGAATTACTGTATTCAGACTTATAGTCTGAATAAATAAAGGACTGTATAGGTATATTGTCCCAAAAGCAAACAGGGCCAAGGTAAAAGTCAAAGACAGAGATTGATGTCACACACCGTAAACTAGAAGGAAATAGCAGTTCCAATTGTATGTTACCATAAGCCTCGTGGTAGTGATCCTTTTCTGAAGTTTCTATGCACTTGGCCCTACTATGCTTCTTTCATCGCTTATTGTAAAACACTTCTATTTAGATAACTGCTCTATTTTTTTCCAGTGATAGGCCCTAAAATTCAACATTAAGAAATTTTATGGCCCAAGTGGCTAAAAAGCTATGGCTGATAGTATTATTGACCCAGAATTTATTTCTGAACTGGGGTTAGAAGAGATCTCTGCAGCTCCATCCAACCTTGTTTTGTTACGAGTATGACCATCTACTACATAAACCTGGATCTAGTACTGACTTTCTGCCTTTCCTAAATAGAATATTAAAGTGACTATTCTTCCTCTTTTGCTGTACCTTAATCTCAGAGTACTAAGTAGACAATTTCCAGTAATTTATTTTTTTTTAAAAAAAAGTCAGGTTTTGTATTTCATTCTTTGGAAATACCCACTCGAAGAAGAAATGGACCAGAGAAAATCTATGTTCAAGACCTTAGGCATATAGCTATCAGGATGTATGCCATATTTTTGGTTACTAAATTTGTCTTTTTTATGTGTGTATATGTGTGTGTATGCATGTCTGAGTGAGATCCTAAGGTCTAAAAAAAAGCTTAAAAAAAGCTAAAAATCCCTTCTCTTTCAGGGAATTAATTTACTACAGAAAT
>VXBO01012648.1:113259-145404 GCA_013400135.1 Rhinoptilus africanus
GAAGGATACCAAGTGGATTGACTATTGACAGACTTTGCTTTTGGTCTTCAAATACCATGGTAAGAACCAAAATCTTCTCGGTAGATACATTGAACTTCACAACTGAGAAGACATGGGAGAGACAGATAGGTTTCCTGAATTTCCGTTGTTCTGAGAACTAATTAAAAACTGTCTATCTTGATATGACTTACTATGGTGTAGATTCTTGTTGTTTGGAGAGTAAGCTGTATTGTATTTGGTGCAAAATCCTATTCTGTGGTACAGATGGTATCTATAAAATGCATAATGATTTCAAAATGGTGTAACTGACAGTGAAAATTATACACAGTTGTGTGACAGAAACAAGAGATGGGAAAAAGTGTCTGCTGATGCTGTTTTGGGTCTTTTTGTGGATTTTTATTTTTTCTTCCCCTGTGGTTTTGCTGTGACTATGGTTCTTACATGTTATAATAGTACCTTTATATAATAAGAAAAATATATGCCTCTCATTGTCATGGTGCTGGCCTTCCAAACATGGGTATTTTATTGCTCTTGAATTGACTTCTATTTTTGCTGTGGTGACACTTCAACATGAACATTACATCCCTGATTTCCATAATCACAGATGGAATTCATCAGGGAGCCATAATTCCAATTCTTTCCCTCCTCCTCTCATTTTGAATGACAAGTGTAATAATAATGAGATCAGAAGAAGACATAATCTTTAAAATTAGAGAAGGAATGGCTAAAGTGAATGGTTGTATTAGTGAACTAAGAAATTACATTTCCATCAAGACAAAATTAGACAGTCTCAGAAAATGCTTGGACAAAGCTGAAAATCACATGAGCTTTTCAGAAGATTAGATGCAGCAAATGAGACAGGACATCATCTAGGCACTGCAGAAATGATGTGCCACAAGGCTATGTTATTTAATACAGGGAGGAGGGGAAGGTGCAGCCTTTTCTATCTGAGAGGAAAATGGGAATATTTTGTTTCCAACTGTTATCATGGACGCAGAAGTACTTCAGGAAAGTCTTATCATGAGTAGATGTTTGATGTATTGCATCTACCTCTGGCAGACACCAAGGTCTTTAGGTTTGTTTGTTCTTTACTATTACACTTCAGCACGAGAAGCATAGCTTGTCACAGTGATAAGTACATTTGAACTGAAATGAGCTACTTAGGAATCAACATCCGATTTTATTTTCTTTGCTAAAGCCAGAGCTAAACAGTTTCTACTTCAGAAGCCAAGGGCTATTCAGTTTGATGTTCCTCTAACAATTGTGGATGATGGTGGTTGGTTCCCTGAAGGTGGAAACACCTAAAAAAAGGCAAACAGACTCACCCTCTGGGGACATGTCTTCAAACAAATCCTTTTTCCCATATGGACAATGTCAGCATTTACTTTAGAAGGATGGCTTCATGTAATGGGAGATAATACACTAAAATGAGACAGCATGGAGGCCATTTTTTAAGGCTTCAATCTACGCTCTCACTGCCAATCTTCATAGATCATAATAAGCACATTACATCTGCTACTTATTGTCAACATGAAAAGAAGGTTGGAAAGCAAAATGACACTTTCCATGCTGTGTTTTACTTTAGGGGTAGCTCTTTCCATGCCTGGATTTGGAATGCAAATAAAATCTGAACTTCTAAAATGTCCTGTTGAACTCACTGTCAGCAGTTCCAAACATGCTGAAATGTTTACATTCTGGATAACAGAGGGAATCTAGACAATTCATTTAAGACAAAATGGGATTTACTTTATTTACTTAGCTATTAAAAAGTAAAATGGAGCCTAAGAAGGTCATCTAGGTTACCTCAGTTGTCAATGGGAAGACAGAAATCTTTTAAATGGTCATTCACTCTATCCAGTGAGAGTGCTTAAGGTAAGCGAGGAAACTCACAGTCTGGAGCTGGTTTTATCTGTCCATCACCTTAGCTGTTTTTGTCTACTCTTTTGTAACAAAACCCATGCATTACCCATGTCTAATTCAGGCTACAAATTAGTCTGCTTTAGGTCTCTGGTACTGTGCTTTCATTTTGATGGCTATAGTTTTAAGATGCTACTCAGCCTGTTCTGTCTGTCCTCCATGCTTCAAGCGTTTTTTTGTTTAGTATTTATTTCAAATGGCATGAAATAAAATATACAATATAATTTTAATTAAAAACCCCCTAAACAAACATCTGACTCTAATACTACAAATTAAGAAAGAAATATCTTCATTTTAGTCACAGCAAGCTAGATGCAGTACTTCTATATGAGATGGCTAATAAATGATGCTTTGAGTTCAGTAGTCCAGTATTATTGACGGATGAATAGCGAAATACAGTATTTTATTATTCAACCTTAGGTATACCTAGACTCGGAATCCAAAACTTCCAAAATACCAGTTCTATTTTAACNGCTGGCTGGTACTCATGGGTCTTTTTTTTCCTTTTTCTTCAGGTTTTTTTTTTCATTATTTCTTTTTAAATTTTACTCCCCTGGTAATCATAAAAGCAGGGCAAGAATTAGTTTCAAGGTAGAATCATTATTATTTGCATAGCATAGGCTTTCATTTAGTTAGAAATGCACATTTTTTATTACAATTCCCTTGAAAAATCAATGGCTTAAATTGAGGAGAAACAAAAAGTCTCGTGAAATTCCCAGCAGTTTTGTTAAGTCAAAAACTAAAACAAAACAAAACAAAAAGATGCAAAGTTTCATAAACCTCAAACACATCACCATGGTATTGCTACCCTGCTGCTTAACCTATGAGGAGAATATTGCAGAACTGCACTCCATGCTCTGTCTGTGCTTTTGACTGCGTTTTTCCTCCTTTTTCATTTAAGTATTTAGGGTTAAAAAGCTGTCAGGGAAATGGATGCTTCAGGGGTCCGCTACCACTCAGACAAATCTTTCATTCCCAGGTCTCCACCTGCTGAAGTATATTGTGCTCCATGCAAAAATTAAGCCTATGAAAGACATGTTTCCAAACAGAACATACAAAAAGTCATCTGCAAGCAAAGGGCAATCTTCCTACTGGATACTAAGCAGACATCTTCTCACTCAGTTTCCTAAGCACTAAAATGCAAGGCCATATCCATGTTTGGGTCTTTCTACAGGTTTCGCGTGTCTTGAACATTTCAGCTGGGAAAACAATAAAGGACCATCAGTTCTGTCCCAAAACTTGGTGATGAATTAAAAATGAGAGAAATTTATGGGTTTGGCAAGGAGGGATTGGCAAAATGGCAGTTTTGGACTAGGAAGAAAAGAGAATTTGATGTGTGGAGCAGGAGGTGTTTGAGAGTGAAAGCTGTGGGAGAGACTTTTGGCACTGCGAGGCACCTCCCCTTCATATGGCATGTTTGTTGTGGGTCTACACAATTATGTGACTACTCAAGATACACCTCTGTTACTCATAAAAGAAAGCCAGGCACTGACCTATGACTTTGAATACAGGTGTTGTAGAGTATCAACATATTCACACTGTTCAACAGTAGCCCCCTCTGGAGCAAAATAGCCATGCGCAAACTGTGCAGGCTACATCATGATTAATACTGGAGTTCCCTGAGACTCTCATGAATCATACGTGACATAATTATTTCAGATTTTTTTAAGCAATGTGTGGGTCTATTGCGGCTTACAAGTGTGAAGATTTTATAGTGTGTAACTGAGGATTAGTACCGCATGTAATATAGCATATGGGTGCTTGAGAATCCAGTCTTTTGAGTAGGTGTTTAACACAGTAGTGTAGCGTACCTCCAGCATACCTTATCCACACTTCTTTTCAGGAATGGATTCCAACATGAACAGCCCCACAAGAGACTGGGGAGAAGGCTGCTCCTTTTTGAAAAGGAAATAGAAACTATTCATCATGAAAAGTGGATAGAGGATGAAAGGTCATAGCAGAAATAAAAATTCAATGTGAGCTTCTAAAATAATGTGAATGTGGTTGTGAGGTAATGTTTGCTGCTAAGTGAGTTTGAGTTTGAAAACCATGTACCCTTTATTCATATTTTCTTGCCTAGTATAAGACAAGTTCAGGCTAGACTCTTCCCACTGTATATAAACACAGATAACCATGGGAAATATTTGAATTTCTGGCGAGCACATCATAGAAATGTTGTTGTTATTTGTATATTTTCCATCCCATAAATCATTTTTTTTATTATCTTTGATCAGGAAACGTGAGTAATAACCCCCTAAAACCAAATTGCCATTGTCTAATTTGAAAGTAGAATTTCATCACAGGTTTTTATTATTTGTGTAAAGCATAATTTTTGTGTCTATGTACAATTGCTACTAAAGGCAGAGAATATTCCAGAATTAAAACTGCAAAATAGTTTCTGAATGTTTGAACAGTTTATCAGCAAGAATTTATCATTCTACTTATATATTGTCTTCTCATTTTGCTTTACAGATTTTTAATCTTTTCTTTTTTCTGACTCCCTGATTCTGATGCATAGCAGAGTTTGTATTTTTTATTGATTATGGGGAAAGTAGAGAATAAGTAAGGAATTTTACATCTTGAACAGACTGACCATTTGCAAATCCCACATTTATTTATTTTTGAGAATATAAATGAGGAGAAAGAGAATGTCACAACACCTTCTTTCTGACAAGGTATGACCACGTATCTGTCTTTTCCCATCTGCAGTTGTAGGATAACATTTAAATGTTGTACCTATGATATTCTTCTAGTTTAATAGATGTTGTTAGAAAAAAGATGTCTCATTTTTATGCGAAGCAATAAGCAATAGTCTTTGAAAGATAAAGAATAATATATTATAACCATTTGGATATCTTAGCAGGATCAAGCATTTTTCTTCTTTTTCTTGTGAAGTAGAAGTTCAGTGGCTTTTCTTAGCTCCAAGGGCAGAAAGATGTTACTCTCAGTGGGGTTGAGCAAACATGCCTAGAGAACAGATAAATCCAGGGAGGAGTAAATCAACTTAGCGACAAGGAAGAAATGGGAGCAGAGAGAAGTATGTCTCTTAACCTCTCAGCATGGGAAAGGCATCTGTCTGAAGGACACAACAAAAATTAGTAGGATACAATGAGAGAGATGAGTAAATTATTGCTTAGTGCTACAAGGTCTCTTATAACATCACATTCTTAATTTGACAACTGAGTTATAATTTACAGCAGGAATGAATTTGCCGATGGCAGATTTGGCTTGGGACAAGGGAATGCTTACTATATCACTACAAAATATCAAACCATCTGTTTCATATAGAGAAGTACAGATTGAGAAGAATGGATAGTTATCAGTGTGAGCCAATATTTCTGATCCTCATATTTTGAAGCAGAATTTTACTAGTTAGGTACATCTTAAAGGACATACACATACACATATATATATAACGTATATATACTGTACCTTTAAATCTCTTCTCTGTCAGTTTCTGTCTAGATTACAAACATGGACACATACAAACACTCAGCTGAAAGTACAGAGTCTACATGCAGTCATTTTCATATCAGAAACAGAAGAAATTCCATCCTTGATCTTAAGGCAGGAACCAGGATCAGATGGATTTTCAGCCAAATATCACAAAATATTTAAAAACATTTTTTATCTTATCTTACTGAGTACTTATAACCATGACTCAAGAATGAAGCCCTTCCAAATTGCATAGGATTTGCTGTTATTTCTTTATTAATAAAAAAAGAGCCACTTCTGATACGTAGTTCATAAATATCCTGTTTCTGAATAAGATTTTAATATGCTTTGAGGAAAAAAAAAAAAAATCAAAAGCTTTGGACTTTAATGAAAACCACATATTGTATCTCAGGAGGTTGCCCCAACCAGCAAAATGCAAAATACCAGATTAGAGAATCCATATCAGGGTGGCTTTACCTGCAGCTGACACACTGCCAAGAATATTCACAGGCTGATAGGGGTTGTAAATTTCAGCAAGGTTTTATATAGCTAGATATATAGGTAGGTGGAAAAACATAGTTCTCTTTGACTTAGTGATCCTTACCTATATGGAGTAAGATTATTCTGGCACCTGGGAATAGCGAAGCTAAAACCAAGGCCATCTCTGTTGAATAAAGTAAAACAAAATCAGAAACCTCTAATTCTTGGACCACTTGCCAGATTAATACAAGTAAAATGAATGTGAAAACTTATTAAAATTATCATTAAGAATGAACTGGAAAAAGACCCCAAGATCCTGACTCTGGGAACAAGATTAGGAAATAAACTATCAGGAATTATTTATATGTGGCTAGTTTGTAGAAATGACAGTGAGTACTGCACTCTGACAATGTGAGAAATCCAGATCTATATATATATGGGTATATGTAGAATCTGTCTAGACAAGAGAAACAAGGAAATACAGGCGTAGAAAGATGACGGCTTGTCCAAAATTACCCCGTATGTCTCAGGGTGCCTAGTCCGGTTAACAAAACAGTGATATCCAATTTATCCAATCTAAAAATAACAGTGAATCATCAGAGAAGTCAAGTGTCAGTCCAGCACTGCTAAAATGTTTTAATTCTAAAGGGACAGACATTCATAGCTTTCAACGGGGGAAAATAACTTTCAGAAAGCTTCACAATCCAGCATGTTTCCCACTTTGCCTACCGAGAACTAAGATTGTTTCCCTCCCTGCAGCTGATGACCGTTTACACTCTCCTCCTCACCCCCTCTGCTGCCTCTCCCTTCCTCTCTGCATGCACCAGATGTGAGCCCTGACCAGCAGGATGCCTTTCAAAGAGACTAACATAGCACGCAAGGAAGGAGAGAGCGTGAGAGGATGGTGAGGGACGGGCCAAGAGGAGGTTACAGGAAGCCTTGCCCCACTGTTCATCTCACACAAGAAGCAATACAAATTGCATCCATAGTGAGAGCTCCTGCTTCTTTTACAAACTGTGTTTTAGAGGGGTGGAAAGATAGCACCAGGTGTACTGGCAGGGGCTGACTAAGCTGTCTACAAGATGATGCACATTGCACTTGTCCCTTATTTAACAGGAACTTAATGAAAGATTTTCCTTCCTGAACCACAACATTATCCAGGCTGGCCTTGATTTGATGTTACTCTTCTACCTTCTAGACAAAACTGTGTCAGAAAAACAGAGTGTGGCACACTACTTGTCAATATTTGTCACTGAATTAAATTCAGGAGGCCTATTTTCCCCAGAGGCAAAGATTTCTGGCTGTGAGTAATTATTGCCTGTTAACACGTTCTGTCTATTCCTAAGGTATTTTTGGAAGCATATGTCCCACCTCTTCACTGCTCTCAGAGAATATTTGTGCCAAGGCTTAACATTCCAATCAGATAATCCTGAGAAAGCTACAATGAGATAAAAATTTTGAATACTAAATCTGCAAGGCATGTTTGGATTTGGAATAGGAAAATTTGAAATCACCAGTTTGATCCCAGTTTACCTTCCACCAACTGGCACTGAGTTAAAACAGACAAGATAATGCTCTGGAGAAAATTTTCCAACAAATTTATTCCAAAACAGCAGCATGAGATGAATCCCAAATGTCTTAGCTGTCTTTAAAAGAAATCACTACAGATTTTTGAATCTCGTGCATATGCAGGATCCAGCTTTTAGTAATCAAATTGTCAACATTTTATGCTTATATAAAACATTGTTAATGTCTGTCTCTCTCTCTCTCTCTCATAATTATTATGAGAACTTATCTTAAGATGCATATATATACGTAGTCTGGAATAATGTAATGATTATAAATTTGACCAACACTCTCAAAGATGTGTCTAGCAAATCCATGTTTGCCCAACACTGGAGTTGTGCCCAGCTGTTCTCCTTACTGCTCTCTGCCCTGGCACATCAACTATTTCAGTTTCTGACCCAGTATTCAAGCTTGACTTAGCAGTGAAAATGGGTTTGCTTTAACAGGCCACTCAGCAAACTTCAAAAACAGAGGCTTAGGCACAGGATGGAAATCTCTGTAAGAAGCATGGATGAGCTATGTTGAGGGCTTATCTGACAGAGTCCTAAGAGTTAAGTCACATATCTTTGCTACCAACAATTTCCACAGAAGAAAAACATGCAGATCCAAACGCTTGGTAAGGAAAAATAGTTTCTGAATGCTTCAAAGGCAAAGATGAGATTGATCTTGCTTTATTTACCAGTAAGAAAGCAAAGTCTATTGTAGAAAGAAGTAAAAGAGTCATTCTTATTTCTTCTCTGCTTTACTCCATGGTCTTCGCTAGCAGAGACTCGCAGTAAGACAGTGTTGTCTGGTTTTGAAACTTATACACAGGGAAGTAGGGAATTAGCAGAAAAACACAGTAAAGATTCTGACAGCTCAGTCTTTTTGAATTCATTCAGATAGTTCAGGCTTTTCTTTCAACAATTATTTTGAAATAGTGTTGAAACAACGTAATATTGTTTCACCCTTAGAGAACCCCTATGACTTTGAGATTCTTACAGCCAAAAATCTTAACCATTACTTCTTTATCTGTCATGAATGGTCCAGAAAGAAGACAATCGTTGACTGCAACTGGAAGCAATGGTTTTAGCATTTCACAGGAATGGGTCCACAATGACGAGTAGAGTAATATTTAATTTATTATCTCTGGTCTCAAAAACATTTGAAGCACAGTATCTGTAAGTTTTCAGGTGTTTCCTGTATCAAGTTAGATTCAGAAGAGATTTAAAACCTGTTGTAATTTCGGAAAAGCAAAGCTTCTTGCTCTTTAGTCTGTTCCACACACCTTGGAAATGAATGCAGTTGATTATAGTTTAGCCTGAGCAAATAGTGCAATAGGTCACGTTTTGACTTTCAGTTTCCCTGCTTACTTTTGGGACGATTAAAACAGCTGGTTTTGGAGCAGCTTGAGTAGCAGTTGTTACCTCTTTAAATAAACTGTCTATGATGTGCATAGATTGCTATCGGGTCTCAGCAGATACTATAATATCAGAAGATATTATAATGATAAATGAGACCTGATTACATTGCTTTTCAGTGGCATTAATTTACATGTTTGTAGAAGTCTGTTGGGATTAGGGTTTATAGCTACTGTAATTTGTAGGCTTTTGACATTGCTTTGGGAAAACTTGTCTAATTGGCTTTTTCTTTTCATCAGAATGGAGGATATATTGAAGCTGACATCACTGTGGACATTATGCTATGAGGGGCTTCTTTAGATTGTTATATGAAGGATTTTTTCCTCTTGTTAATCTTTTGTACTAGTCATTGAAACTTTTCTCTGAGCTGTAAAAGCCTTTCTCTTTACACAGTAAGTACATGATGGAAAAATGGAAAATGTGTCAAATAAAAATTCATGAAAGGACCACCTATATGGCAATCAGCTAGGGGGGGGAGAGGATTGCTTCCCCTGATAATTCGAAGGCAGATCATTCTAAAAAGATACATCAACCATGACAAGATGTGCTAAAAGAACAAAGCACTCAATAATCTCTTCCAAATGCAATTTTTTCTAATGGCAATTTGTTTTCAGAAATTAACTTTTGGCACATATGAGATTACAACAGTGATATAGTTTGAGTTGAGGAGTTTTTGAATAATTAGAAAAGTAACCAACTAGCGAGTCAAATCTCATATTTCTTGTGTGTTGAAAATGTCGACGTTAGAAAAGCATGCTTGGATATACATAGATCAGAAGCCCAGGGATAATATTATTTTTTTCCAAATGGAAAAAAAAAAAAAAAAAAGACATACCATAGTAACCCTGCAGAAAAGTTTAAAGATAGGCAGCATATTTTTTTAAAGAAGTTTATTTAATAATGTACAACTCATTAGGGGAAGTACAGCTGCTTTTCTTTATGTGTCTGAAGAGCAAAGAGCTTGTTTTGGAAACACTGGGAAGGGAATCCTGCCTCCTTGTGCACTCCCTTTGGAAGGCAGTCATTGGGAGGTTTCCTTCTTCCTGCAGGCACTGTCTGTTTGGAAGCTGAGTTCACCATGGATATTATAGCTAAAGATTCTTTGATGAGTTAAGACTGGATTTTTGCTCTTGCTAGTTTCTTTACATTTGCTACTCAAACTTTCTTTTTGTTCTTGTGCAGTTTCTGTGCAGAAATTGCCTTTAATGCTGCTTCTTTTGCCCCATTTCCTGCCTGTAAGAAGCATTAGTCATTGAGGTGTGGGTTTTGGTTTTTTTTTTCTGTAGCCATATTCTGATTTACTACCGGAAATAAAACCCAGGACTTGGAATTCCCCCAAATATTTTTCTTTTCTTCTTCTCCATAAAGGTAATCAATATAATATTGCTAAAAAGGTGTCAAACTATAGGCATTCATTAGGTCCTACTGGATAAAATTCCTTTTTTGTCTGTATATGTGTACATCTATAGTCCTTGCATTGCTACACAGATAAAAATGAAGGTAGTATTTGGTCCAAAGACAGTAAGAAATGGCAAAGGATTGCCTGCAGAACTGAGTATTGATTTAGCAAGATGAGTCACTAGAAAGCCAATGAGGAAAGTATACTAAGAATGCCTTTCATAGCACGTTTTCTTCTGTTGTCTGATCTGTATTAGTATCTGATAGATTTTATATAACTACAGGGAACTCAGTCATTTCATCTCAGCCCTTGAGAAGAGGGTTCTTGGCTCTCCCAAAATTTAGCTGTGGCCATCATTTCAGGCAAAAGGAGGGGAACCACTTAAGTTGAACAATATAGGTGACTAGAGTGCCTTACTTTTTTTTTTTTTTCAGAATAGTTATTTCTGGAAATAAGGGAATATGAATGTGTGTCATGTGTCTTAATAACTGAGATACTTTCTTTGCTGTAATCATGTTGTATGTCTTCAAAGAAAATGCTTATTTTTGCATTTCTTCCAGTATTAATTCCAACCCAGAGGGAACGGATTAATCAGTTATCCGTGGGTCACATACCAGAAAGTTAAAATGAAGTTCTGACATGTTTTTAAAACAATGAAAGCATCTAAATCTGGAGTTTATGCACTCTTATCTAATATCTTCTTAGTGAGCGTCTAGTTTGCCAAAAAGGTCATGAAAGAGAAAATGAGAGATCTATGCATTCTGGTGGTCATGTGAAATATGTGTTATATAATTAGAATAACATCAATTCATTGAGTCCTTTCACTTTAATGAGAAATTATTTGATCCTTTGTGTTTTCCCAAAAGCTATAATTGAAAAATATAATAAAGTAAATGTATTTTCAGAACAGTTGTATATATCTTGTTTTAAATCAGCATGTTGGCTGCTCCTATGCTGCTGTGTAAACTGGACTGCAGCAATGATTCAAAGGATAAAACAGCTACTATACACATTCTTTACTTCTAAAAGTGGTTTTGGGGCTGTCTCTGAACTGGCTGGAAATATTCCCAACAAAATATAGTCTGTGTAGACAAGCAAGTAGAATTTCCCTCAAGGTCTAGTTAACTGCAGTATGGCTAAATCCCTTGCCCAGTACCAACCTCCCATTATTACCTGGTGGAAAAATAGCTAGAGGACTTAAATAATGGTCATCTGTAAGGCAGAAATAACTTCTGGCAGTACATCTCAGCCCATCCTGGGAATTCAGAGGTACTCTTAGGGAAGCTCTCCTAGGAGCACTCTGTTAGGTACAACACAGATCCAGCATTATTGTACAATCATAATAAGAATACAAGAACCTGATGAAGCACATGAATCAAAAGTGATTACTCACAAATAATAACTTTCTGAAAACTTTTATGTCCCCAGGTGTCCAGTTTAGAAGATCTGTAAAGATCCTCTCTATCTTCTCACCATGAAGTCAGAAAAAACTCAAAATATACCCCATCCGTCAGTGAAAAGAAATTAAATTCATTCCTTCTTCTGGTACCTTTTTTCCCAATAGCAAAACCCGGAGTTTCTTTACTGCTTTTCACCTCCATCTATCCATCCATCCATTCCCTTCCAGAGGTATTGCTGAGAAAACATCTGTTTTTCTCAAATAGCCACCACAAGACAAGTAAATGACACAGGACCAAGCCTTCTTTCGACTCTGGTTTTCCAAGAATTTCATTCTAAAGTGGACCCTTTTCTCTGCCCAAACACAGTCCTTACTGTCATGTTTATTTTCATTTAAAAAAACTGTATTTGTCAAGTAGTCAAAACATCCAAAAGAGATAATTCAGTCTGGGGAGCCAAATCATACAGACTGTGTTTATTTAGCCACTCCAGTGAACAGAAAGTGGCTTCCAGAAGGTAAGCTTTCTCTGAAAAAGCACAATTAGTGCATGAAAACTTGGCCTTGAACCATGTCTCAGGGTCAGAAATAGTATTAACTGCTAACTCTATCTGTTCCTATTTCAATAGGGAGACAATATGCCAGCTAGTTCTACATTTGCCTATTCCCATCCGGTAACAAGGGTGTAGCAGATAGATAGATAAATTAATAGTGCAGTTAGAAAAGAGTCAAAAGCCCAAATACAGGCTGGCAGAGAATATACTGAGAGCAGGAGAAGGACTTCCTTCTGCTTCTTCCTTCCCTGAGGAGAAGGACTTGAGAGTGTTGGTTAGTCAGACACTCAATATGACCCGTTATATTTCTGCGTTTGCAGACCAGAAAGCCACCTGCATCCTGGATTGCATTAAAAGAAGTGTGGTCAGCAGGTTGAGGGAGGTGAAACTGCCCCTCTGCTCCACTCTCCTGAGTTCCCACCTGGAGTACTGCATACAGCGCTGGGGCACTCAACATAAGAATGTCACGAACCTTTTGAAGTAGGCCCATCAAGATGGTCAGAGGGCTGGAGCACCTCTCCTATGAAGCCAAGTTGAGAGAGTTGATGTTGTTCAATCTGGAGAAAAGAAGGCTCTGGGGAGAGCTTATAGAAGTCTTCCAGTACCTAAGGGGGGCCTACAGGAAAGATGGTGAGGGACTATTTATGAGGCAGTGCAGTGATAGGTGAGGGGTAGCAGTTTTAATTTGAAATTCTTTACTGTGAGGGTGGTGAGACACGGGAACAGGTTGCCCAGGGAAGCTGTGGATGTCCCATCCCTGGAAGTGTTCAAGACCAGGCTGGATGGGGCTTTGAGCAGCCTGGTCTAGTGGGAGGTGTCCCTGTCCATGGCAGGGGAGTCGGAACTAGATGACCTTTAAAGTCCCTTCCAACTCTAACTATTCTATGATGCTGTTAAAACCTCAGACCATTTTAGAGAATGGACTGATGCATAAGTTATAAAAGGGACAAAGTATTAGCATCCAAATCACTTCAATGGAGTCTGTATTTACCAAATGAAGGGAGAAAAGGGAAGACAATCTTAAACAGGCACAGTGATGTGCAGTCACCTTACACGTTATTGAGACTTTGCCTTAAATGAGTACTGCTCATCTGACAATCAGTTCATACCTACCTCAGGCAAGAACATGAATCCTTATTGGTGTGGAGAGTTAATAATAGACATTGTAAAAAACTTAACTGGCTTTACTGGAAGCCACTAAGGATTTGTTTCAGTTGGTTACACACAGGAATCTAATGTCAGTTGTTATTTTTGGACACTTCATGCAGACAAGGCTTGATTCTGGCTAGTAACCTCATATGAGTCTCTCAGACACTGTAGGACACCTCAGATGCCTATGCCTAGGTGAACAAATCACGTACACATCAAAAAAAAGCCCAACAAACCCAACCTATTTCTCTACGCTTGCTTTATGTTTGAAACTCTGTATTTAGACCTCTCACTGGAAATTATAAGGCTTTTTAGGTGCTGACTACCAACAGCGTCTGTGAAAATGATGTGGAAATATTATTACCGTAAGGTTTTTTAGACAGAGTCCCCGTAAAAGCATTTAGATTAATTACCAAAGGGAATTCAAGTTACTTCAGTTAAATAAAAAATATACTTTCTTTATTTTATTAATATCTGAACTAAGGTAGAACCCTCAAACTATTAATAAAAACACTGATGCCCTATTAATTCAACCATACTGGAAACCATCACCCAAAACTGATATCCTCAAACAAGGCACTTAAATACTGCTGGTTTTAATAAGGTTTTAAGCTCATTTAATAATGTTTCAACTCATTCTTGCTTTTTTAGATGCAAACAAACTAAACAAAGATTTTTCAGAAATTGGACCCTAAAAAGCGAAATTCAGCTGTCTTATCCCATTTACCTCAAAAAGGTGTGTTCATTGCTTCTCCTGTTCCTACCCCCTTGCAATCTGTCCTTCAAGCACAATCTTTGCTTTAATAAGGTGCAAATTTTAAAGCCTAGTGGGACAACTTAAATGCTAATATTATTAAGCATGGGCAATTTTTCCTTCTTTTCATTCAGACTCCCCCGCAAGGATATTAAACATGAAAAGCTATGTTAATGTAATGTAAAGTAGTATAGCTTGGCTGAGAAAGATAGAAGAAGCAAAGTGTCTATTTTCTGTACCAACATTGTCAGCTATACTGCAAACCGTGTCTGGTTTATAGCAACATAAACATACATATGTTTTCCATATAAAATCATTTTTTCATAGCAAAACAAAATGAAAACATAAATGACATAAACCCATAACACACCATAATCAGTTCTGTAAAACTGTAGCTGTCCTTTTTCAAGCTTCAAGAGATTGAAGTTCTCCCCCATTTCACAGGTGCACAGCCACTAGTGAAATCTTCAGTAATAAAATAAAGAACTGAATAATTATGAGCCTTGGTTAAAATGGCTTTCTGGATTACCACCACCAACATTACTGGAATATTGAGTTGTCTGCTAACAGAAATTTATTACAAAAAAAAAAAGTTCAATTTTCTATAAAAAAAAGGAATTTTCTACCCAGCTGCCATGTCTAGAGTCAAAATATTCTGATGAAAATCTAACTTTTTTTTTTTTTTTTCAAGTAAATATGTTGTTGGTGCCCCATGGAAGTTGTATTTCAGAAACACCATTCTGGTTTTCTTCTCTGTGGGCAAAATTTTCTAGTCAGATTGTGTTGACTAATAACCATCCTGAAATCTGCACTTCTCCCACCAAGATGGAAAACTATATAAAGGAATCTAACCAGACATTTTAGTCTATAGAGAGATAGAGGCTGTAGAACATAAATATTATGGGGTTTAGTGATGGAATTTTGAAGAAAAATATTTATGTGTTGAAGATAAATGTACATATTTTGAGGGGTAAACTATAAAAAATGTTGTTGTTTTAAAATTTTCCATGTTATGAGGCCCATTCTTGTTCATAAAAGAGGCATAATGGCTTTAAGCATCTGTTTTCCTATATGTTTTCAGAATTTAAAGAGGGGCTGGGCATCCCAGTGGGAAAATGGGAAAATTCTCATTTCCAAGAAAGAAAGTTCCCATTTCTAGCTCTGTAGAGAAATGAGATAATAGACTTTAAAATCAGAGTGTGTTTGTGTATAAAAACTTGTTACTGATCCAGGACTGATTCTTCTACAGCTTTGGCCTCTAGCCCAATGGCTTCAGAGAAGTAATGCCAAATCTATAACGAGAAGGAGGAAACATTTTTATGGCAATTTGATTCAACAACAACAACAACAACAAAAATGAATCAGTTTGAAGCAATTTAAGGATCAAGAATGTTGAAATAAAACTGGAGTTTGATGGGACATCAGGAGCAGAACACATGAGGCATTAACGTTACACAAGAAATTATTTAAAAAATTCAGTTAAATATTTAGTACCGCAGTGCATATGTATTTATCTCTACATAAGCATGAACATAGTCCTGTATCCAGCATCATATTTTTTTAAAGCTACAACATCTTAATTCTAAGTTTTATATATGTGTAAGTTAGCACTAGCCAGGCATTTAATCACTGGTTTGGGTGAATTCATTATGGGCTGATCTAAAATAAAGAATACTCTTTTACAACATTGAGGATAGAGATGAATTTGCTCTTCCAATATTACTCCAACAAGGATTTAAATCTACTTTAAATTTGGAAGGAAATTTCCTGATTGCAGGATTAATTGTTTTATATTACTTTTGGATAAAATTAAGAAAAAAATATATATTGCCAAATAAAATAAAATTGACACATTAAGAATTATATTAAGCAAGCTCTACGAAATGAAATAAATTCTGAGTCACCAAAAAATGGCTGATGACAGACACTTGACATTACACCCCCTGCTTAATGAAAGTTTCCCTAAAACTTAATCTGTGGCAATCCTTAATTGTGGACTGCGACAGCCCATCAGTAAGATTTCTACAGGTCAGCTTTAGGAAGCAATCCATGCACGTTAGCTTATTTTTTTTTTAGAAATGAATAGTTTAAGGGCTTACTCAGGTGCTAATATCAGCCAGGATGTTGTCAGAGCATTTGACCTGGATCAGAAACGTTTTGTGCATGCAGGCATATTTATTACTCCTTTGCAGTCAAGGTGGTTAAAAAATGATTAAGAAGGTTTTAATCAATGAGTAATTCTTGCTGCATCATCCAAAAGGTAAATAACCCTGAATTATAAAATTAATTTCACAAGTAGCAAAGCTCTATTTTTTTTCCTGAGCCAGGACCAAATTGCACTTAGAAATATAGTAGCCTAGCAGGACTTTGACCTCACAAATATCAGTGCACCATCAAATTCATGAAGCCTTCTGCTTCTATTCAGTATACACAAAGATGCTCAAATACAAGAGTGAAAGTTGTTAATTAAGGTCTTAATTTTTACATACATAAAATATGCAAATGGTAGAAGACAAATTTTATTATGCGCACATATGCATGGCCTCTGTTAAGTGTTTATTAACCATTCATAAATGATTTATAAAAGGAAGCATAATATATAGTCAATGATCAAATTATTTCATCAATATATATAACTGTATTTCTTTAACGGTGCAATAAAGAACAGGTTATAAAGAACCAACACCTTCCAGGTAGGTGATAATGATCTATGTTTATGCAGATTGAAGGCCCTGTAGCTCACATTTCCTAAATGACTCCCATAACAAACTTGTGTATCCATTTTACTGAAAGAGTAAAAATGAAAATACAGTCTTGCAATGCCCGTTTTTTGAAGGAATCAACATTTTGAAGGTTGGTATACATAATTTTCACTTGTAGCCTATGCAAAGAACAGAACTATTCAAGACCAAACCTCTTCAGAAATAGCAAACATGTCAACATTAGCACAAGATCAGGAATGTTTGAAGAAGCTTACAAACCTAATCTTAGTGTGATCATTTGATCTTCACACATTGTACTTCAGACAGTCATACTGGATCATAGCCAAACCTAAAACTAAACTTTCCAGAAAATAAGAGGACTTCAAATATTAAGAGCCATGCTTCAATCAGAGAGAAAGCTCCATACAGATCAGTAGCTCACCTGAATAGTCTGAGACTGCCAGCTGCACAGATTAGACAGAGGAGAGCTTGGCTTTAGAGTGACATCATTTTCACTCTCTATTGATGAAGCATGTATGCACTATCTGGCATCGTATTGCCTGATGAGGCTATAATTCAAAGTAATCGACTTGAAAAGGAATGCAGTAGAGTGATAAAATACTAAGCCAGATTAATGATAATGTAAGTAAATAAATGAGTAAGAGTGTTGAGGTGTGATTTGTGAAATAAGGATTAGAACTCCATTTGTGTGTGGTCTTTATCATTTAATCAGGCTCATCTTGACTATCCTGAACCTAGGTTCATATCCTTACACCACCATTGTAGTTCATTGTCCAGATGTTTTACCTATTTTACAGAGTTACAGGGCTTGGGCTAATTTTATTTTAATGCATTAAGGTGTTAATTAAGGTCTTAAGTTTTACATATATAAAATACGCAAATGGTAGAAGACAAATTTTATTATATGCACATATGCATAACCTCTGTTGAGTGTTTATTAACCATTCATAAATGATTTATAAAGGGAAGCATGATTTTCAGCAGATGATGTTACTTTCACTGCACAGTATACCTTTGAGAGCAAGGAAGAAGAGGAATTAGTACCTTGAAGGGTAGCACCTGATGTATGCTATGCTTCTGAAAACCTGTGATATTGATAGTCTGCCAAGATTCAAGTTGCTCTGTATCAATAAGGATTAAGAGATTTGTTCATGGTATCACACTTAGGCTTTAGACTCACATTCAATATCATAAATAAGTATGGAACTGGTAAAAGTTTGGCTTCATAGAATATTTTTTTTTCCCTTCTAATAGAATCATAAAATCATAGTATGGTTTGAGTTGGAAGGGTCCTTTGACGATATCCTAGTCCAACTTCCCTACCATGAACAGGGACACCTTTCATTAGATCAGGTTACTCAAAGACCCATCCAATTTGACATTAAACAATTCCAATTATGGGTTATCCACAGCTTCTCTGGGCAATCTCTTCTAGTGTCTCACCACCCTCATCATAAAAAAAAATTCTTCATTATGTTCAATCTAAACCTACCCTCTTTGAGTTTAAACTGTTGACCCTTCTCCTATCACTACAGGCCTTGGTAAAAAGTCTTCACCTTTCTCATAAGCCCCCTTTATATATAGAAAGGCTGCAATACAGTCTCCCCAGACCTTCTTTTCTCCAGGATAAACAACTCCAAATGTCTTAGCCTTTCTTCATCGGGGACATGTTCCAGCCTTCTGACCATTTTCATGGCCCTCCTCTAGACCAGCTCTATTGGGTCGATATCCCTAGAACTGGATACAGTACTCCAGGTGGGGTATCATGAGAGTGGAGCAGAGGGGGAGAATCACCTCCCTCGACTTGCTGGTCATGCTTCTTTTTACACAGTCCACAATACATTTGGCTTTCTGGGCAAATTGCCAGCTCATGTCAAATTTTTCATCCACCATTATCCCCAAATTTCCCTCGTAAGGCTGCTTTTAATCCATTCATCCCCCAGTCTGTACTGGTACTGGACATTGTCCCGACCCAGGTGCAGGACCTTAAGCTTGGCCATGTTGAACTTCGTGGTGTTCACATGGGCCCAATCCTCAAGCCTAGAAAGGTCCCTCTGGATGACATCCATTTCCTCTAGCAAATCAGCTACACCACTCAGGTTGGAGTCATCTGCAAACTTGTTTAAGGTATACTCAATCCCACTGCCCATGTCATTGATGAAGATATAAAATAGTATTTGTCCCAGTATGGATCCTTGAGGGACATCATTCATTAATGGTTTCCACTTGGACATTGAGCCATTGACGATAACTCTTTGGATGTGACCATCCAGCCATTTCCTTACCCATCTAACAGTTCATCACTCAAACTCAAATCTCTACAATTTAGTGACAAGATTGTTATGTGAGTTCACATCAAAGGTCTTACAGACATCTCTCTAGACGACATCTGTAGCTCTTCCCTTATCCACCAACACGGCCTCTCCGTTATAGAAGGCCATCAGATTTGTCAGGCATGATTTGCCCTTGGTGAAGCCGTGTTGTCTGTCTCCAATCGCCTCCCTGTCTTCTGTATGTTCTGACATGTCTTCCAGGAGGATTTGTTCCATGATCTTACTGGTCACAGAGGTGAGACTGACTGACTGGTATTTCCCAGGGTCCTTTTTTGTTACCCTTTTAAAAATGAGTATGATGTTTCCTTTTACCCAGTCACCAGGGACTTTGTCTAACTGCCATGACTTTTCAAATATCATGACGAGTGGCTTTGCAACTATATCAGTCAATTTCCACAGGACCCTGGGGTGTACCTCATCAGGACTCACACACATGTATATTCAGGTCCCTCAGGTGATCTCAAACATTATCTTCTCCTACAATGGCAAATAATATAACAACTTCTTTCTTCTATGAAAAATAGCGTTTTAGGTCAAACTTACCTTAAATATCATACTCATAGACTTTCTTATTCATCTTAATGCTTCTCAAATTTTATGCTATATAAAATTTGCCAACACTTTGTCACTCTCAACTCAGGTGACTCTTAGCACCAAAGATTCCATTAGGCATCCCACAGGCATCTGTGTTTCTAATGGTGAATTTAGTCAATGAAGTCTTACAAGCTGCAGTTCTTCCATTGGTTTAGATATAGACTGCAGCAGGTCTTTGCCCATAGTGTTGACCGTGCTCTCTTACCTTATTAAATCCTTTAACAGATGCAAACGGTCTGACATTTACCATAACACTACCTCTTTTCCTTCTTGTGAAGGTTACATCAAAAGAGGTGGTATTATTCCAACAATTGCAATGAAAAAGCAATAGAAATTTTGTGAATGTGTAACATGAAGAAGAAAACTAACTTATCACTAAACTCCTATTTGTGTTTTTAAAATCTGAGGGAATCAATAACATTCAAATCCTGTATGAGTACAGTAGTGGAAGTATTAGAACAATAGAAGAGAAGGAGAACAGAGAAGGAAGCATGTGACACACAGTTGCATGTATCATGAATTCCTTTCACCCCTTAAAAAAAAAAAAAAAAAGAGAGAGAGAAAATTCACCAGATGTAGTAAGCTAATTTGAAGCTAATTTGAAAGTAAGAAACTTTTTTTTCTAAATTGCAGCTTGCAAGACTTACTGACTAAATTCAGTGTCAGAAGCAGAGAATAGCATCACTCAAGATCTCTTTTCCGGAAAGCATCCCTTTTCAAGAAAAGACTTAAACATGTGCTTAATGAGATGAAGGCAGATGCTTAAAGATAAATTTACGTGCCTGCCCAAATCAGGGCCTACAAAATTATAAGGCAACAGGCTGGAGATATAAGCTGTTGAATTCCTGTCCTTTCCATCTGGAGATAGAAATACTTGTTGTCATATGCTCTATACTGGAGAGACGGGATGTTTTCCTGCTTGCTGAGAAACATAACCAAGAAAAAAAATTCTTACAGATAACAGATATGCCAAATTTTGTTTGTTTTGTTTTGTTTTGCTTCAAAGATGTCCAAGAGCAGTTTAGGAAATTAAAACACAATCCATATGTGGGTTTTTTTCTCTGTGATTAAATTTGATCTGCAAATTGCTACAACGTTTTGACATGCAAACACCCAGTTAGTGCTCTGGTAACGAAGTCCAAAAAAAATGTAGAATTCTTCTCTACTTTGACTTAATAGAAAAAAAAAGGGCAAGAAACTATTCACAAAAATATTGTAAATAGCACAAAGAATGATAGTATTTGAAATTCATTTTCAGTAAATATTTTGGGTTTAGAAGAATCACTTTTCAGGAGTTCTCATGTTAGCTTTCAGACGTTTGCAGGAAATGTTTCAAGTGTGATAGAAACTAGGAAGAAACACATATGTCTTTGTAGAAGGACACAATTCAATTTAGTGCCATTTACATTTTTTTCTACAACTAATTTATTAACAGTGACAGTGCATCCTAAATTAATAAAGGTGTATCGGGTGTATTTTCACTATAAAAACCACATGTCAAGTCTGTCTGCTTCATCTTTTCCTAGTTTTAATGTTAAAGGACCCTTGACATTTTGTGTTACGTACACACAATAGCTCTGTGGTGAAGTTAGAACCCTCTACAGTATTTCATTATATCCATGTCATACTTTGCGGAATGATTTAAACTTATCATTCTTCTAGTTCTTATCCCTCCCTACCCAAGTGTTCTGAAAAAAAAAAAAAAATCCTTGCCATTTCCCTGAAATCTGCAGGTGAAAGGTTAACTCAGAGAAATTCCATTTATTATCTATTAAATGCAATAGGGAGTTTTTGTCACTGCATTTGCCTTTTAAGAGTGTTTCCCACTATATCTTACATTGCACTTAGGCACTTATGATCTTAAATCTTTATCAGATCTCTGTGAACTCAGCTATTTCTTTTAGTGCAGAAAATTACTAATGATTTACTTAAACTGGAGACATCAGTCTTTTTCTCTTCATAATTAGTTAGGTCCAGAGAGATTTAAATGATTTCTTTTCCTTCTATTGTACTTTTTCACAGGTTTCTCATTCTCTATATTTCCTGCCTTCTCTCTACTTATTTGAGCAAGCTGACACACAGATTTTTACAGAAATACAAAGTGCCTGAGAGAAGCCATTCTCTTATTTGAAGGAGGTCTGGTATTGTCTGACCTATGAGCTCACTATTGGACTTCGAGACTGTCTCAGGTAATGCTGTTGTTCACTGAAGCAGATCCAGCTCTTGCAAATTATTAGTTGTCATATGTTTTCTCTTCCCCTTCAAGGACTGCTTCACAGGCTAAATGTCTAGTAATGAGAAGAAGAGGATAGTCTGTATTTAATAAATCTATTTTATAGCAAAACATACTGGGATCATGTGGTTTGTAGGCTTATTATTTCTGTGGAATAATAATACTGTGTGGCCAAGCACGTAGGTATAAAAAACTGCAGTTGTGTGTAAGAGTCCTGTAAGGGGGACAAGAGAAGTTCTCCCAATATTAGGGGGTAGAAAGGGCTGAGAACTTGGTGTAGGGCAAATATAGTAAGTTGCTTATTTTTGACTCTTTCAGAGTATCCTGTGTTCAAAGAAAGGCAGCGTTTCTTCTTGGTTGGTAATAAAACAAGAGAGAACTTGTCATAAATCAAGGCTGTGCAGCGGACTTGGTGAGGCAGCAAGACAAAGGAGAGTGGGCGGTGAGGTTACCATGTGAAAAGTAAATAAGGACACAGTGTACACTATTTCTTTTTTTTACCTCTAAAAATCCTTATTAGCTTGCTACCATTTTTCTTTATCTGCCTTGACTATTGAGATCATAAGCCTTTCAAGAGGGGTTCTACTCTTTTTATATTACATGGCCCGTAGTCCAGTAAGGCCACATTGAGAACCATCAGTGCTATCAAACTGAAGTTTATATATTATAAGTACATGGCCAAGAGACATCACAATAACTTTTCATTATATAACACACAAATACACGTATGCTTATAACATAAATTTATATATGTAAATTTATAAATAAATAACGTATTTAGATGTAATTATGTTATAATATTATGTTTATGTATAAAATATAAACAAGCATGTACATATGCATGCACATACACAAAGCACATTCTTTATTTTTTATGGAAATTAGTATGTGTGTACTTTTAGTGTGCCTCCATATGCCAGAAAATGTCCGTTTAGTGGAGGAAAGAACAAATAAATTGTATTATTAAGGGTTTTGTCCCACTAATCACATACTTTCTCCCTACAAACTACCAGTGATTCTTAATCTCTGTTACTTTAGATTTCACCTCCCACTATGTACCACAACTGAACTCTGGTTTTTACCTTCATGTTGTCTTCTTTCTGTTTCTGGACCTGAGGGAAAGTGCAGTTTTCATGGTGTTCTTACCAATAAAACAATAGGAATTAAAATTACAAGATCAGTTTGTTCTGGTTTGATGAGCATTAGAAAATATATTGCAACAATTACTCTATATTCAACAGAAAGACACCAGTTCATTAATACTATTTCTCTTTGTGTGATAAAGGCATTTTATGACAGCAGTTAATCTTCTCCAGCAATGAGGTTCTGTGCTATAGTAAATCCCACTTGAGGATGACCATAAGCCTCCATGTCACCTAATTTCATGTCATGAAGGTAACCAACCTGGTTCCCTTGTCAATCACAGGATTTGTTAGATAACTTTGCAAAAGCATAACTGGAAGCAGAACCAATTGCAACTGTGTTGAAGACATGATGGAAACAACAAACATAATTGATACAGAGATACCCACAGCCTATCAGAGGATTTAGGTTTACAATTCCATATCAAATCATAGAATTTCCTAGGTTGAAGGGACCTTTCAGATCATCTAGTCCAACCATCATCCTAATGCTGACAATACCCGTCATTAAACCATATTGCTAAGCACTACATCTACCCATCTTTTAAATACTTCCAGGGATGGTGCCTCAGGTTTGGAGGTTGGGCAGCCTGTTCCAGTGTTTAGTAACCCTTTCGGTGTAAAAAATTTTCCTAATATCCAACCTAAACCTTCCCTGGAGCAACTTGAGGTCGTTTCCTCTTGTCCTATCACCTGTTACTTGGGAGAAGAGACCGACACCCACCTCTCTACAACCTCCTTTCAAGTAGTTGCAGAGAATTAGATCTCCCCTCAGCCTCCTTTCCTCTAGGCTAAACAATCCCAGCTCCCTCAGCCACTCCTCATAAGGCTTGTTCTATAGACCCCTCACCATCTTCTCTAGACATGTTCCAGCACCTCAGTGTCTTTTTTAATATGCCAGTCATTATCCAGGTTCACAATAACGGCGTAGAGTTATCCCTCTAATTGTAAGCCCTTACCTTAAGGTAGCAAATTACACCTATTTGGCAATACACAAGGTTACCTAACCACTGTTTTTCTGTGTTACTGCTTTCCCATAATTCCAGTTGTGTATGCCTCATCCCTATCTTTTACTCTTCTGGTGCATGAGTTAAACAGGTTCTTAAAATTAGGTGGGATTAAACTGAGAACTGAGGTGCATGTTCATCTCACTAGAAGTAAGAGCTCAGCTTATGATGCACAGTGGCAACAGATACAGATAGCTGCCTCACTTGATGATCAAGGTGAATCCATTTCTCCTGATGAATCATAATGGGAATTTAGGAAAGCTACCAGCATCATATGCAAACCCCCACCAGTAAGAACCTACATCTAAGGCTGAATTCTCTCCTACTTTACAGCTTAATTCAGTTATTTGAACGACATCTAGTGCCATTTGTGTTATTTCAAATTAAGCTAATTCTCCTCCAGCTGCCGGTACAGAAATGTGTAAATCTCCTGTAGAACCTATATTAAATCATTTCCATGTGTGGACTTTCTGGATCCTATGTGGTGTCAAGACAAAAACCATCACCCATTTGTCCCTCTGGGGAAATCTGAACCTCCCATTTGCCCCTCAGAAGAGCACAGACTCTTATTACAACATTAGAGGAAGGTAGATAACATCAGTACTAGGCATTCTGTGGAAAAGATGTGAAGAAAACAGCAGGAAAATTGAAAGTAAAAAAGTCTAAGAAATATCATGCAGTGTTTTAGAGCATCCCTTCTGTCACAGCCTTTGGGGCCTGTAGACTGCTTTTGGTGGGAGTGAGGTGAGGAAGAATGGCAATGCCCTTGCTCGGGGGGAGGAAGCTTGTGTTTCCACAGCCACATCTCCAAAAGCCTTTCTGTCTCCTTAATCTCCCTTGGCAACAGCTGTGTAAATCATACAGAGAACTGGTCTTCTCAGCAGTAGAGGTAATGATGGGATTCATGATGATGATGGTGATGACAGCTATCAGCTCTGTAGCACAGGAAAGGCTGTCCCCATCTTCATGCTCCAAGCAGAGGGCTGAAGAAAGTCAGAGGGACCCCAATGATCCATGCCAAAGTTTTACAAATGTCACACTGACAGGCCTTCAGCACTGAAGCTGGAGATCACCTGCATGATGAATATCCTATTGGAAGAAAAAGATCTGGAAGTTGCTGTTTTATCATATCTTGAGGTAGCACTGAAGAATTCATGGTTGTCCCTCCACTTCAACTGAAGAAAACTATCTATATCCTTTATTAGCTATATAGAGTAAAATATCCCTAGATTTAAAAATGAATTTGAAATTCATTCAATCTGTATTTTTCAGCAAGCATACTTTACATTGTATTTGGCATCAAATAAGGTGAGAGAGTTATAAATCTACAGAAGCAAGGATAACTTAGTTTGTGTGAAGACTTTCTTCTAGATGATTAGCTTTCTTGTAGGTTTTATCATAACTCAGTTTCTTAAGACATTTTATTTTGCTTTAATTCACATTTTTTTACTATCTTTAGTATCCTCTTTTACTATTCTTTACTGTCGCTTATACTAGCCTTTTTTTGTATGCCCTCTACTTTAATTCCACCTTAACAAAATTTTTATATGAGGTTTTCCTTTGTGCATTTCTTTGAATAGGCTTTAAAAAGATAGGAATGTAGGAATTCTCACCTTTCCTGCTAACTTAATGATGTATGGGTGTAAAAACTCACTCTTATCCATTATCTAAGCACTAAAGTAATTGAGCACCTCCTCTGGACTTTCAGACATATAGTCATGAAGAAGGGACTCTATCCTTTTACAAGGTCTAGTAATGGAAACAAAAAGACCTATGTGAAGCTAAGGAACAAGGGTTTCTTTAACGTTTCCAAGAATAAAAAATTATGTTCTGAGTTATGCTTGGAGCAACCATATCCCTTGATGACTTCAAATTTGGAATACATAGGTTTAAGTTTATATGAGCACAACTAACAGAGACATCCAACAGACAGGGCAGATTGCACAGAGGGGTGTGAAGAGGAGATGTTGAAGGGAGCCTCAAGTGAAATTGTGCTTCTGTAATAATCTCATATATGTTGGTATGCCACAAGGCAGTTTCCTCAGTAGATGTTGGAGCAGCTGTCCCTGTAAAGGTAGGGGCTTCAACACAGACTGAGCTTCAGGCAGCAGATGCAGTCCTACAAGTCCCAGGCTGAAGGGAGCACCGGGTGACTGTCTCTGTGGCCAGGAGAGATGCACTTCTGGCCTACAGGAGATGCGCCAACATCGAGCAGCTGTGCTGACAAGTAGAGGAGCTAAGGGAAGAGATGAGCATCAGAGAAGACAATAAAACATCTACATGGGAAATAGTCATGATCTTCTCTGAGACTCAGCAGCTTGAGTAGCTTCACACCTCATCTGTAGAAGAGAAGCAGGCAGTGTCTGCCCCCATGATCAATGTAAGTCCTAATTCTGGAGAAGCAGAAGGATGGAAGCTGGTGACTACTGACACAAAAAGAAAGGCTCCTGTGCCACCTAATTGCTTACAACTGCAGAATAGGGTCAAAATCCTCAAAGCTGAAGAAGAGCCAGATGTGCCTACAAGCAAAGAACCTGGTCCACCTAACTCCAAACTATGCAAGACTACAATGAAGAAATGGAGAGTCATCAGAATGGGTGACTCTCTGCTGCTGCGGATGGAGGCACCCATCTGTCAACCCAAACAATTATTTGCAGAGGTTTGCTGCCTGCCAGGGACCAGAATCACGGATATGGCGGAGAGATTGCCAAAACTCACTTGGCCCTCTGATTACCTCACACTCTGCTCTTATTCCGTGTGGGCACAAATGATAATGCCAGGGGAAAACTGGACAGTATCAAAAGTGACTGCATAATTCTGAGGGTGGTAATCAAAGGCCTGTGGGCCCAGGTGGTATTCTCCTCAGTCCTGTTGGTGAGGGAAAAGGTTGTGAGGAGAATGGCCCTAATAGGAAAAGTCAATAATTGGCTGCAGAATTGCAATAATTGTCTGTTGGTATTAGGGGTTTGGGTTCTATGACCATGGGACCCTGTATGCAGATCAGCACCTGTTTGGGATAAGTGCAATCCACCTCACTAAGGAGGACAAAGTTATGTTCAACAACAGGATGGGTGACCTCATAAGGAAGGCGTTAAACTGATAATTATGAGGAAGGAAGAGGGGGACCAGCAGACTTGTAAGAGAATGATGGAGAGAATTTCTAAGTAAAGGGCATGGGGTGGTATAATGGGAAGGGATCACAAAGTCAATAAAATGGAGCTTGGACAGGGTTACCTCCAGCAATCACATGTGAGCTAGGAAGTGCCTACAAGGCACAACTATAGAGAAATCCCCCAAAGCCTCTCCAGGAACAAAACATACTGTGGTGGCTCTCTAAAGTGTCTGTACCCTCAGAAACACAGAGTCTCTGAGTACAAGCTGGGGCCACCCAGCTGGAAAGCAGCCTGCCAGAAAAGAGCCTGTGGGTCCTGCTGGACACCAACTTGAACACAAGCCAAAAAAAGTGCCTTTTACAGAAAGAAGACTAATGGTATCCTGGGCTGCATTAGGAGGAGTGTTGCCAGTATGTTGAGGGAGGTAATCTTTCTCCTCTTCTCAGCACTGGTGAGGCCACACTTGGAGTTTTGTGTCCAGCTTTGGGCTGCTGATTACAAAGGAGACATGGACGTAGTGGAGAGAGTCCAATGAAGGGTCATGATGGTGATTAAAGGACTGGAGCATCTGTCATGCAGGGAAAGGCTGAGAGAGTTGAGACTGTTTATCCCAGAGAGGAAAAGGCTTATTGTGGATCTTATTAATAAACATAAATACCTGAAAGGAGGAACGCAAAGAGAATGGAGCCAGTCTCTTTTCGGTGGTGCTCACTGACAGGACCAGAGAAACACAGAAGATTCTGTCTTAACATCAGGAAACACCTTTTTACTGTGCAGGTGACTGAGCACTGGCACGGGTTTCCCAAGGAGGTTCTTTAGTCTCCATCCTTGGAGATATTCAAAAGCCTTCTGGACATTGTCCTGGGCAACAGGCTCTAGGACGTTCTGCTTGAGCAGGGTGATTGGATGAGATGACCTTCCAAGGGCCCTTCCAACTTCAGCCATCCTGTGATTAGCTCAGAGACACCTTGTCATGAAGGTGGATTCAATATAGTCAGGTACCTAACCTTGTGTCTTCTGTTTTTAAACATGTATGGGATCTTACTTTATTGTGCACTATAGATAAAATCCAATGCATATTCCTCAATCCAATCCCTTTAGGGGATATTTTTTTCATTAGGAATCTGATTAATTTCAGTTTAAAAAAAAGTTTTCAGGATTATGGTGCTAGTTGGAACGTGGTGAGGGTATCCATTCATTTTTGTTTAATGAACATTTCTACATCTAAGTATTGTAAACTTACTCTGAACTCCGTCCTTTGCAGATGCAGTTATTCAGGGAGCAAACAGAATGTGAAAAAGTGAGCATGAATAAGTGAATCTGTGACCTACAGAAACAATGCTCATATGTTCTCTATCATAAATAAATGCAGTGAGGAAAAGCAGACGTGTCAGGTAAGTACAGTGAAGCTGTATTTTTTACCAAGTCTCTGTCCAGCCTCTTATTCAGTTTCTGTCTTTATCTCAAAATGATTCACAGATTTAAATAATGCATGTCAGTGATGGAAAATCTTACAAATTACCGAAGACACTGGGCCAGCTAAGATAATCTGAGAAATTCAGACTGACACTTTTGTCTGGTCTGTCCATGAAAGAATTAAAATCAAGACATGGTCATCAGGCTGCTGAGCACATGCACAGGCTGTGTATCTCACCATGTACTTTTTCACCAAAACTCCACATTTAGAGAAGAATTATTCCTAAACAATTATTGTCTTCTCTTAACAATGCTTATATGTGACCGATAGTATAGATTTTCAAGAATCTTATCTTGCTTACTGTTTGTGTGTGTCTTCTATTTCAGCAGCTGCAGTTTGTTTCCTGTATAAAGAACACAGTTAAATGTACAAAGTATTTCCAGTTACCTTTGTCTCCCGTCTCAGTGACTGTACCTTCCACTTCTCTGACTGCAGTCTGCGTCAGTTTGCCCTACCCACAGTCATTTGAAATTTTGCTGCAAATCGAATTTTCCTATCTCATTGCTTTAGTCCTCTCCTTACTCAGCTTTGCATTCTTTTCTTAGTGCTCCTTTATGGCATCAAATTAAGTTACTTGTTTCAATTTTAGAAGCTTTCCATGACCTTTTCCATTCTCTATAATGTTCTTACTCCCATCTCTTATCTCAAGTTCTCTGAATTTTTGAGTAACCACTTTTTTTTTTTAGTCCTGAGACATGCCCCTCACTGAGAAGAGTTTCCTATAATATCTTTTTTCTCATAATGTCTACAAAAGACATGGAAAATGAGAAGGCTCTCGTCATTGTAGTACAATGTCTATCATGCTGACTAAATTTGTCTTACTGCCTTCTTGTACTCTGTCATCTGTCTGTACTTACTTGTTATCCTACCTCATCGGAGAATGGATTATTGTTTTATTTTTTGTTTGTAGACCACCTTTTGCAGTGGGGCTCTATTTAAAAACTAGGCTTCCTAGGCACTGTAGTACCCGGGAGTAATGTGTAATGGGTCAGGAAAAAAAGATTAATCCTACTCCAAAAGCTTGCAACCTAAGTCTAAACCAAGACAAAGCAGATGGATATTGACAGACAGATGGTGTTGAGCAAAAAATAATACAAAAAAATACCAATAATATAAATAATACAAACACAAGGAATACATATATAAATAATACTCACATATATGATATATGTAAATAATAAGGTTTAATAAGAAAAAGAGACATAGCTAGAAGAAAAGCATTTACAAGTTGAAAACTAGTCCATAAAGATATGATTTTTACTCTTCTTGGCTAGTTTTAGATTTTAAAAATTTAGATAGCTTGCCTAGATTAGAATCTACTTTTCCTATGTAAATAATACATTTTGGGGAATGTACTCATATTGCCTAGATTTTTGTCTTCATCTTAGGTGTCTCGGTCTAAATCAATCTTTCTAAACTTCTTTAGTATAGAAAGAGGAGAAGCACTTCCAGGGGGAAATTTCTACAATATTAGGATGGTATATGCCCATCATTATGGGAATCTATACAGAAAATTTAGATAAATCTTCTAAGTTTAAAGTTAGATGAGGAAAAGGAAGAAGTGCATAAATTGAAGCAAACATAAAGTCTGTGAAAATTGAATCTAGAATTCTCAAGTCTGAGCTAATCACCATACTTCTGAAACTCACTTACAAAGAAGTAGCAACTCAGTAATAATAAGGCAGATTTTGTGGGTCTTACAGGGTAGGACCTCAAAGACCCTGTTTTAGTTTTAAAGCAAAAAGACTTTAAATAGAAATTATCCTTGAATTGTAGTCAAGCTCAGCAAACCGGTCTTTCCAGGACTTCCATCAACAATTAATAAATAATTTCCCTTGAAATTTTAGCGCCTATTTCCTTAGTAACTTCTATTATTTTTTATAGCAGTCTTTGGTACATATTATTAAGGATAATACTTGGAAGTGTGTTATCTTGTGCACTGTATTTTGCCTTCTTGTAGCTGAGGTCTAAGTAGTGTGTGTAGAGCACTCCAATTAATAATGCAACATATAATGTCACTATTTTTGCAGTCAATATCTGGACTACTGTGTCAGAGTCTTGGCAAGTACGCACATGCAAATCTTCAAATGATTAGAGAACATATTTAATGTTACTATATAAACAAATGCCAGGAATTAAGTGGAATTAAAATGTAGACAATTAGGCCATTAAATCACATCCCTCTTCTGTTCAGACGTTTGACAAAGTGAAGAAAACCAAGAAACTGTGAAAAAAATAAGTAAATAGAAAAAAGGGACAAAGATGTGGATAAAAATGTTATTAAAATATTAGCTTTCACCCTCCCATCACCTTACTACTTCTATATTATTTACTTATTTTCGTAACATCCATGTTTTACGTTGTAGAATTCAACATTTTACATAGAAAAGAGAGAGAAGCAATGTATTTTAGCCACTGGTAAATCAGTTACTATATGGTTATCCTCAAATACAAAGCTTTCATTTTGGGTAAGGCATTTAGCAGTGCAGTCCTCCTCTGCTCCCTGAATCACGGAATCATGGAATCATGGAATTTCAGAGTTGGAAGGGACCTCTAGAGATTATCTAGTCCAACTCCCCTGCCAAAGCAGGATTGCCCAGAGCACATCACTCAGGGCTGCATCCAGACAGGTCTTGAAAGTCTCCAGAGAAGGGGACTGCACACCCTCCCTGGGCAGCCTGTTCCAGTGCTCTGTCACCCTCAAGGTAAAGAAGTTTTTTCTTGTATTCGATTCGAACTTCCTGTGTTACAGCTTGTGCCCGTTACCCCTTGTCTTGTTACTGGGAACCACTGAAAAGAGTCTGTCTCCATCCTCCTTCAACCCACCCTTTAGATACTTGTAAACATTAAGAAGGTCTTCCCTCAGCTTTCTCTTCTCCAGGCTAAAGAGTCCCAGCTCCTTCAGCCTTTCCTCATACGGGAGATGCTTCAATCCCTCAATCATCTTTGTTGCCCTATGCTGGACTCCCTCCAGTAGTTCCCTGTCTCTCTTGACCTGGGGAGCCCAGAACTGGATTCCAGTATTCCAGTTGTGGCCTCACCAGTGCAGAGTAGAGGAGGAGAANATCTGCTGCTCTGCCCTCATCCAGCCAACCAGTTATAACATCATAGAAGGCTATGAGATTGGTCAAGCATGATTTATCCTTGGTAAATCCATGTTGACCACTTCTGATAACTTTCTGCTCCTGATACTTCCTGGGTCATTTGCTGCAGAGATCAGCTTCAGGGCGGTTACGTCTGCTCTGGGGTAGTGATCTGAAGCTAAAAGGGACATCAAAAAGCTCTTTTGGGGTTTTTTTAGAAGCCACGAAAAGCGGTTGCCTGTGCTGGGGGCTGGCAGCTTGTGGGCAGGCTGCTGAGACAGCGTGGGCAGACCCAACACCACCCATCATTTATCAAGCTATAAGAAGCCTCCTCGAGGAGGCAGCAACTACTCACTGCACACAGAGCACAGGGCAAGCAAACTGATTGTG
>VXBO01012648.1:145442-155841 GCA_013400135.1 Rhinoptilus africanus
GGGGGGGCTGCAGTTTTTTGAAATTCGTTGGGCAGGACACGAGGTGCTGCACTCTACTCAAGGAGTGATGGTGGCTACTTGGAGGAAGAAGACTTTGTTCCCAGCAACCACCCAAATGGATATTGGTATCCAGACCACAGACTGTGAGGAATGCCACAGCCTTTTGCTGGCCACAGGGGGAAATGCTAGCTATAGTTGCGTGAGGTGTGAGCAGGTTGATGACCTGCTGAGTAAGGTGGCAAAGCTCCAAGATGAAGTGATGGAGCTCACGGCAGAGGTGAGTAGACTGAGAAAAATCAGTGGGAGTAAGAGGGAAACTGACTATTTCCACAAACTGACCTCTACAAAAATGGAACGGGAGGTAACTCTTAGCGGAGCAAAGGATTCCGTATCCTGTCATCAACAACTCCCCCAGCCTTCCTGTAGTAGCCCGCATAAGCACGGTCAATGGGAACAGGTCTCTGCCTGATGAAACCTACCCATGGAAGTGGGGAGGAACTAGATAATCTTTAAAGTCCCTTCCAACCCTGACAATTCTATGGTTCTATGATTCTATGATATGTCCTGATATGACATCCAGAAAGAGTTGTTCCATTACCTTCCCAGGGATGGAGGTGAGACTAGGAAAATCTGATTTAGTGAGGGAGGAATATAAGCACAAAAGTTAGGACAACTTGGTGGTCTCTGACTAAGTCAGGAAAGTGCTTTTGCACACACAGATGATAAAGTGTGACAGAAGGCACCAAAATGCTGGTCATCTGAACCTCAGTGCTTGTTGTGTGCTGCACAGAGCATGGCTGGGGTCGCTCAGGAGTAGGACTTCTATCTGTCCCAAGTACTCCATGTTGATATACTGCATGCTATCCACGGAGGGGCATGCTTGTCAGCTCCAGAGCCAATGCAATTTAAAATAACTGATTTACAGCTGTGCTTTAAAGTGGAACTTTTCCTCAGATGGAAAGTGGGAGCTTAACTTATTGATGTGAAAATCTCTATAGATACCGTATTGTACGTAGATATCTGACTAAGCTTGGCTCATGGGGAAAGATAGTATCCTACAGAATGACAAACTCACAGAGAGCCAAGAAAAAGATATTATCAGCGTCAATCTCCAAACCTCTGTCATTTTGGATGTGGACTACAGACTTTTGGAGGAACAGAGGAGAAAAATCAGCTATTAACCCAAAGGCTGAAATGCAGGATACTCAAAAATTTATGTGTGCTCAGCAGCATTCTGAAGTGGTTTGCAAGGATTCAGACAACAAATATCTGAACACTGGGGACATAACATCACTACTTATTGCCATTTTATAGAGTTCTACATATAAACCTCTCTATATATGTGCTAACATATTTATATATAGCTGTTATGTTGCTGAAGGCTACATGCGAACAGATACACCACCAATAAAAGAAAGAAAGCTGCATAAGTAATAAGTTTTTAAAATTTCCCACAATGTTCAGAAATGTTTAATTTATTTCACATTACTTGCGAGAAATTCTGTCTTCATTCAGTATTTAATTTACAAAAAAGTGTAATGGTTCCCTTTTTGTTTCAGGCTTCTATTTCTAACCTTAGCATAGGCTCGTAGTTGAAATAATTCTATTTTAATGTTTAATAAAAGACCTTCATTCCCCATCTTCTTTTTTTCAGAACTGATTTGGAACCATTAGTAAGTTTTCAAATTTTTCTATGTTCTGTGGATATGTAAAACCTTGGTAAAATAATCTGAAAAAATAGCGTAATATCTTGTACCAACCTGAGATGAAAATCAGCACCAAAGTTTTCATTTCCACACAGCCTAGAGGAAAAACTGGCTTAATATTTTTTTTCTTTCCCCAGATTTCTCCGTAGCTTACCCTTTGTTACATGTGGTGTATCACTTTCTTACTTGTGGCTGGCAAAAATGGACGTAGGGCTGACCTGAGAAATGCTCAGAAGTTTGGATTAAAAATATAAATACAAAACATAAATGTAGATATATTTAATAATGTTTCTTTGAAAGGAGATTAGGTCCTTATACTTCCTCAGAGCATGTCCATAGAGTTATGTGAAAATACAGCTAAGGGATCAGTGCTGGAATAGCAATGAGAGAAGAAAAAGAGAAGAAATAGTGATTCATTAAGGTCACAGCAAAATAAAGAAGAGGCAAATGTAACCGTGCCCCAAGGTGGTAGCCAAAGAGGAATGTAGTAGGTTGACGTAATATAGGGGGGTTTTAGACATCTGCTAACATTATCTGGTATTAGCACTATAAGCTTCCCTCAGCAAAGATTGCCTTTGTAAAGTCTAGTTTTTAGGACTGTAGAATATATATATATATATTTTTTTTCCCCAAACATCTCAAGTTCTGTTCTCAGTGCTAATTTGATACAATTTATACTAGAAAATTCACCTATGGATGAATCTATGGGTACAGGGCAGAAGTCAAGGAAATATTTCTGCCACGTAGGAATAGATTACTCAATTGCTACTGATGCTATTTCTGCTTGCAATTGTTAGTTTCTCATTTTTACTTTTTATTTGAGAAGAAACTTTGTATCTATCGTTAAAAATAATCTAATTTTTGTATGACGCAAATGAGTGCTTGAATTCAATATTGACTATATCACTTTCAGAGATTTAAATCAAAGTTCCAATGAGGTGAACTGCACCATCTGTGTTGACAAAAAAACAAAAAAAACAAAAAAAACAAAAACCAAAACCAAAACCAAAAAACCAACATGCAAGAACCCTGATATGCATTTGTAGGTCTGATGATTTTCAGAAACCTATATTTCTCAGCTCAAAATACAAACTCAGTGCCCAGACTAAATTATGTTAGTTCAAGAGATTATTAAGTCACATGATTTTTCTCAATACTCAACTTTAAAAGGACACCATTTTTATAATTTAATGGACTTATGCAGTGCAATACTATATAGAACTACTGTATAGATAACTCATGCTTTTCATCAGCTTTAAAAGGTTGGAGAATTTCTGTATTTTTTATACAGTAATGTTTATGAATGCGAATATTTTTTTCAGAACTTGAAGCTGCAGTAGTTTAAAGTGGTGTTTTATTAAATGTGCATTTGTGAAACACACAATATGAAAATACATTTTAAGGTTAGGCACCTAAATACATACTTCAGGCATTTGAATCAGTGACTTAACTTTAGTATTTCTGAGCAGTTCTGTCTTCCATTGATTGTTTTCTTGGAAAAATACCCTGCTGCCACCTCAGCCCTGGATTTCACTGTGGTACGTCATTGTCTTCTTAGTATTCATTGATGCTGAATGTACTAATCTGAGGAAAGAATAGGTATAGCCTAAAATGATTGCTGATGTGGATGGCAGCAAAATTAGCTGCCAATTTTCTAGACAAGATGTAGCATTTTTTCTTGAGAAAAGAACAATCCTACATACAAATTCTCACTCCCCTAGGATGCCCTTGTACTTCAATGCATGATCCATTACTGGAATTTTTAAAGACACATATCCTCCTCTCACAAAGTCACTGAGCTGTAGCAGTAAAGAATGATACAATCCCAGATAGATAGATAAATAACACAGTCTAACATTGAATAGGGTTTGATCACTTGGGGGATAAAATGATTTCTATTTTGTTTTGTGGCTGTGGGTTAGACACCATGACTAATGAATATACTGCTATGTCTGATCAGCTGTAGCAAAGCGTCAGAAGTCCATCTTTAAGGAATAAAGTCTTCTGTTCTGGAACAAAGGGATTTTTATGGAGGCATGCCTGACTCTTAGTGACTGTCTTTACAGAAGCAGGGGCAGGAAAGTTCTGTTCTCAATATTCATCAGAACTGAATGTACGCAATTTCTTACTACAAATTCAATACAAGAATTGTGGATGAAATGTTGATTGTAAAGTGGATAGTAAACTCCTACATCAGATTGAGTTCAGCTACTCACTCAGGAAAATATTTTATCACCTTCTTTTTTCACAGCATTAATACAGCCAGCTTCCCCCAAATAAACAACAACAACAAAAACATCAAGGCTCCCCTGGCCCCAAACCCATGAAATGCAAAGAACAATTTACGGTGCTGGAATACTCGGAAATTTAATCTGCAGATTTTCCAGTGGTGCACAATGAGTCATAAGTTTTGTACAAATGTGTTTCTACTGCTACAAGGACCGATATTTTCCTGTATAAAGCAACTGTACTCCTTCAGGTAAGGAGTATAGCATTACCAGTTTGGAACATATCTGCTCTTATTTGCCATCCATAAAGTGCTCACACCTTATTCACCATGGCAACATTGACGCAGCTATATATCCCTTTGCTTCCATGGTGAAGGACCAGCAGGTAGTGCTCCACCATTAGAAGCCCAGCTTCCGACTGTCACAATTTTCCAAATATTCTAATGGCTACAATTCTTGTAGAAGCCTCTCAAATGTCAGAGACCATGATCTGTGTGGAAAAAAAACAAAAACAAAACAAAAAAAAACCCAAAAAACCCACACTCAGGAAACCAGCCAAAACATGTACCAAGCTGGAGACAAGATACCCAGTCACAAAAACACAGAAAAATAAACAGTGATCTGTGAAAGCAGAACCAATTAAAGCTCTCTTCCACCATAACAGATTGTTTTAAAGCTTGTTCTCCAAATCACAGGCTTCTTTTAAGGTTTTTCTCTGTACGCATGGCCCTCTTGAAAGCTTTTTTCCTCTTAAGCACAACCCCTGTCAAAACTTTCAGCAATCACAAATCTTCAAAGTGAGAGTTGTTTCCCAATCAGCGAGCTCCTCAAAGTTCACCACACACAGACATAACTTTAAGTTTAGAGGAAAAAGACTACAGGCAGCACTTTAAAATTCACCAGTGATTTAGGAGCTCTAGACACATTTTCAAATATTATGTAGTAGCCAAAATAACCTGATAATCTTAGATCTCTTGATAGGGTCTGAGCACTTCTAAAAGTTCTGTGTGATGCTTGTCTATCACTTTAGGGACCTTAAAAACCCAATATGCATGAACCACTTTTGAAGTGTCTCCTTCAGGCCCCTAAATCACTTTGATGCTTTTGAAATGTTTCTTCTTCATCTGCTTGGATACAGAACTATTAAAAAAAAAATTCAAAAATCATAGGGTCTTATGTCCTTGACTAATTACAATATGTGAGCAATGAAATGTTGTAGAAATTAAGGTTTTGTTTGTAATAACAAGACAAACACCCATCGGCTACTTTACCCCACAGTTTTCTCTATTTTTATGACAACTCTGTAACAGTGACCTCAGTATATGCATTCCTAAGCACATTATTAGTATTGAAACATAATGTGCTATTGAGTTGATTTTCAGAGTTGTGTACACCACTGATTTTTGTTCTGAAAGGTAGGCTACATTTTTCGTTTTCTAAGTCTGAAGTCAGTAGCTAGATATAGACATGCAGTCTTGAAAAGTAAATAAAAATTATCTTTCAGAAACATATTTACAAAGAATATAAGTTTGTTTCCACTTTAGATACACCAGTAACACTACTAAATGCATCTTTGGGCATTACCTTGCAAAATGCTTCAGTAGAGGAGCCAGCGCTATTGTATTTTACCAGCAAATTCCTAGTATTCATTTAGATTTTCTTTACTAGGTCACTTCATTAAAAAAAGATTAAAGTCTACTCCAGCTGCAGGCATGAATTCCCACTTCTGTTTCTAGAGAAGTCTGGTATCATTGCAATTCTGAAATAATTTTATTTATAAAAGCAGTGCCAAACACACTTGTTGGGAGACCAAATGTCTCTTCTGGGCCTGCAGTGGGTTACACACTCTAACTTTTGTAGACCTTTAATTTAATGTAAGGGAATTTTCCCAAGAATCGCAGAGTTATATCGTGGAATCACAGAATACCAGGTTGGAAGGGACCTCAAGGAACATCTGGTCCAACCTTTCTTGGCAAAAGCATGGTCTAGACGAGATGGCCCAACACCCTGTCCAGCCGACTCTTAAAAGTGTCCAGTGCTGGGAAATCCACCGTTTCCCTGGGTAGAGTGTAGCTTTAAGAGTCCAGCAGCTGAGGCAAGCTCAAAGGTAAACACAACATAAACCCACAATACTGATATCTGCTGCAGTATTTTCCTTACACTTTACTGACAAATTCATAACTTCACACACACTCAATTTCTTTTTTGAAAAGAGATTCACAGAGATCAGCAATCTGAGATAGATGTTCCCTGAAATACTTTTGAGAGAGTGAGTATTCCCTCAAGTAAACAGCATTCTGCTGGGAGGAAAACTCCCTTGGGATGTCTGGGGGGTGAAGAGTATGTCCTCTGTGAAGCATCACCAGGAAAGGAGTGCCTATGCCCATTCTTCACAATAATCCAATAATTAGAACGAAATTAAAACCTCAAAAGAAGAGTAAGCGACATTTAAATCCCTTTTAAGTTAAATGACGGGGTTTAAAGCAGTGACAGTGGGAAGGCCCACATATAAAGATTCTCCAGTACCTGATTTGCACATGCGAATTGCACTAATCTTGTGCAGAAAAGCATGGGAAGGATTAGTCACGCATGAACACACATTAAAACACGTCTCTATGCTTGGAAGAAAACATCTGGGGGTTTTAGGGCCAAAATAGCAACAAGCACCTTGGCACCAGAAGATGGCTTTGTATCACAGCTTTATGCCACAGCAATAATTTATGTGCCCTGGGGACCTCACCAGCAGAAACGCCCTGGGGACCTCACTAGCAGAAACGCTGCAACTGACAGTCTTAAGACATCAACAGCAACTAGGCAAAGGCAATTGTTAATATTCCTGATTGCCTAAGGTTGAATTTTGGCAACTAAAAAAACTTTCAAGCACCAAATACCACTTGCTAAGTCCCTTTCTGATTTTTCACTTCAGTCAGCTGGACTGTGCTGACTTTCATGATATTTTTACTCAAAAGATTAAGTGTATTCATTTGGCTGTGCATGTTGCAGGAGCACTAAAAGACTGCTAAAGTACATGCTCACCATGGGCCTGATCAAAGCCCTCTGAGATCAATGGGAATATTTCCTTTGACTTCAATGGGCTTTTGATAAGATTCCAAATTACCTAGTGGAAAGTTAGCCTCCGAAGTATGGTCCTGATGTTAGCATACCCATGGGCACTGCACTCGAAAAGATGTGGCTCCACACCTGGGTGATACACTGCTTCTCACGCTAGAGCAGATGCAAGTGCAGCATCTCATTCTGATATTTCATAAAATACCACAGTGGCTATAGAGGAAACATATTTTGATTGACTGGTTCAGTACTATCTGGTACTTGAAACATATTGCGTCCACATCAGGATCTGGCAGGAAGCCAGAGCCCATTCACAATAATGGGACATCATACAAATATCAACAGAGCTGTATCCAAACCAGCTGTTATTATTAATTTCATGTCTTTTAAGAGGAAGAGAGGATTTCAGCCATTTGAAAGGATTTTTTTAATGGATAATTATACTGTTTGGTGATATTTAATTTCTGTTTACCTCTGAATGCTCCTAAAGTTGTAGCTTGTGCTCCCATACAAAGTGGATTTAGATATACAATTGCTGTATAATTAAGCTGATTCACCTGAAATCTCCTCTGCTTTTGGTTACGGGAGGTGATTTTTTTGAAGAAAATTGAAAGCAACTGAATGTTGATGAAAATAAAACCCATGAAGTTGGAGTTTAGACAACTGCTTTGACATAAGAGCCTGTAGACAGGTTAGAAAATCACCTATAGGAAAAAAATACATTTCCTGTTGTTGTAGAAAAGGTTAACAACTGGAGATTAGAAATGAACAAACAATTCACAGTGGATCATCTTGGCCCTACAGATTTTCCAGGGTCTTCCTTCCATTTTGCCTTAAGAGCTAGCTTGAGAGTAGATGTGTTACTCTTTTCTGTTATGCTACTTTCTTTCTTTTTATTACAGAGAATTTCCAATAAATAGACACTTCAAGATCAACTGTATCTTTTAGCCTGTAAGAGCTGCAAGTTTTCTAGATGCTGTATGGAAAAGGTCTACTCTCTATCCTGGAAGGCATTATTAAATAGACTGAACAGAAACTTAAATGATAGTGGAGGAATAAAGAAAAACATAAGACTTTAGATTAGGTAGATTAATCAGGTAAAAGGGATAGATGTCTGGTCAAATTTACAACCAATATAAACTTTCATAGCTCTTTTAAGTGACTTACACGTGATATTTAAATGTGGAAAAAATTGTCAGCTCTTTGATACAGTTTGCAATTTCTATTGATACACCTATGATGCATTATATATATGCATGCATATATAAAAATGCATTTATGTAAAAAACATATAAACTACACATTAATGTTAGAGGAACACTACAAAATGTGTTTTCTTAAATTTGATGTGGAGGATTTATTTTGACTGACAGATTTCAGAAGAAACTACAAACATATGAGCTGCTAGATATATGCAGGAAATTTTTAAAATGTGGAGCAAATCATGAAAGGGTTTGGTTATGATACGGAAATTATAGGAGAAAAGGAGGAAAAGTATCAAAGGAAACTTCTGGTTCTGGATGACCGAAGGTGGTACCACGAAAACTTTAAAGGAAAGCTTTAGACAGTTCAGAAGCTGAAGATTATGAATCTGGATTAGCCATCAGGTTTTGAGAGATTAGTGAGTTGCCTAGTGTGAGATATGTGACTTTGAAAGAATACAGATCTTTTTGAAGGGTTTGTTTAGGATGCAATAGTGGAAACCCCTGCAAGCAGATACAGCACTCAGAAAGTAATGGACAACGGGCAAGAAGAGAGCCCTTAGAGACTCCAGATCCCAGAGCAAGGTAGTGGAAAAATTTACAACTTGCAAAAAAACCCACCATATGAAATTAGGTCTCACAAATACAGTGGTTTTTAGTTTTAATTGTAGCTGTTGTCACTATGGATGATATCTTCACTGCTCTACAAAGTTTATTTCTTACATTATAAAGTCATTGTCTAGACAGATAATCTGCTGATTTTTTGTCCTTGACAGGTTTGAGTACTATCCTTAAATCCTAATCTTGTTATCTCAGTCCCTATCTTTCTGTTTTTCCTTGCTGTTTTATCTTCAGATTTCAAATAACAAATTCAAAGCTTGGGCTTCTGCAAAAACTGTACTAAAAAATGAGCTCTGCAGACCTACATTTGAAAATGTATGTATCTCCAAATTAAAGCTGCAGGTTTTTTTACAGCTCTACCTTAGCAAATATCCACCCTGCATATGAAATACATTTGTGCTTTCTGTACTTTGAAAGTTGTTGCTAGCCTGACTGAATGTGCAGCTGGTAGTGATCTACAGTTTTTGTTTATCCTGCTGAGTGAAAATGAGGAAGGACATATTTGCAGACCCATTCAGCTAAAATTCTGAAATGCTGTCTCATACATTTCATTCTCCTGAAATACTGTCTCTTTCAGTCAAATTTCTCAAAGGTTCATTTCAGTAACAATAATGCTTAATAAACCTTAGCACCCAAAATTTTCATGTCTAAAAATTACTGCCTGTCAGAGGTTAGTTCCTGTGCATCCTTAGCTGCAAGATCTTTCTTAGGACAGGATTAGGAAAATACAGGCTCAAGGGCCAGTAATTTTAGGTGGAAAATAATAGTTACCCATGCTCAGTTATGATGAACTGAATATTTAGGAGTTCAAATATTTTTGTAAAACAGCCTTTGATTTCACATACCCACTAATAAACTAGAATACTCCTTAAAAGAAAAATCTCATGCAGCAACTATCTCCAATTATTATCTTCTAAAGTCTCGCTTATTATTCTCTATAACATTTGTATTTTGAATCCTTCCAAAATGCATTTTATTAAAACTATTTAATATCACACTTCTAAAAAGAAACGTTACTTCTATTTAAAATATGCAGAATGCAATCTAAAGTGTTGCTATACACCAGTCTTTCTGTATAGTCAGTATCTTGTATTTACCACTAATGTTTAGTACTATAAATAGGTCCCAGTGCTTCTTTTGTGATGATGTCTTCTTGTTTTGTTTTTTTTCTGCCTGTGTTACAGTAGCTTTTCTTCTGTCTATGATCTATCAAGATACAGTATTCTATGTTTTTGCAATACTGGAGATACCATTTTATCTGTGTGCAGTCCTGTCTTTTTGCTCCACATCTCCTTGAAAAAGACAATTATTTTCTTGAACCAACATTTCAACAACTGTTAGGAGTGGTTGGATTTTTTTAGTGGGTTTTTGAGTTGGATTTTTTTTTTTGTTTGCTCATGTGTTTTTATCTTTTCTTGAAGTCACAGATAAGCATTTCTCATCTAGTGGACTTTTTACACCATATGGATAAAATCTGATATTTTATGCCTTAGTGTGATTCTCTCACTCTTCACTTTAATAGCTACTCATGCTCCTGAGTCTATTTTCCTGTTTACATGATTTATCTTAGGAA